>CAXIWF010000749.1:0-27033 GCA_964036045.1 Eutreptiella sp. 'Long Island Sound 2002' | reverse complement strand
ATCGATAGGATAGGGACCAGCGCATGGTTCATAGCAGATTGGGGCCGCTACACCCGGCTGCGGAGTCCAAGCCTTACTTTTATCCTTCAGGTTTACACCTTGTGGGTTGTTCTCTCGGGTGGAGGCGTGCAGGCCGATCATGCTGAAGCCACAATCAGACGAGCTTCGCACCGGCATCGGACCAGAACAGGACTAGCATCGGACCAATATAGGACCAGCATCGGGCCAGCATCGCACGGGCATCAGATGGCCCAGCATCAGATGTGTTGAGCCATTTCTCTCAGTAGCCAGTTGACGCCCGCAAGATAGCCAAGTTTGAGCTCATGTTCAGGTGAAGTTCTGTCCACAGGTTGTACAATCCATGCCGAGCAAGCGCCAGTGAACCCAGCACTCATGCTTGTATTGGCAGTGCAACCGGAACCTATACCTGAGGCTCCGCTACTGGCGGTGCTTATCCAGTTACCAGTAGTAGAATTCACATTTCTCCAGCTCGACTGCTGAGAAAGCGGTGGGAACTGTGGGTACTGTGCATGCTGTGCGTGCTGTTGCTGGAGATGCACTGCTGCCCCCAACTCGGTGCTCAAGTGGTTCACTACTTGTGCCACACCATCTACAAAGGCATCTGAGGTGCAATAGGTGCGACGACGTAGAGACGTGCTAGCATGCCCGGGTACGTTTATAGGGGCGCCACTTGGAGAGCTAATAGAAGAGCTTATTGAAGCACTCTCATGGTGCACTACACCTTCAGTCGACTCTACCGAAGCATCTGCCATGCCCCCAACAAGGGGGTAGGTTGAAGGCGTGGGCATGGCTCCTAGAGGACCCACTGGTCCCAGTCAACTGCCACCAGCACCAACACGGGCACTGCACTCGGGAAGGCTAGCTCTGGTCGAACGCTGGTAGTACTGCTACCGGCTGTTGTGCGCGCGTTCGACAGATTGAAGCCTGTCTGCATAGAGCTGCAATACTGAAAAACCTTCCAAGCATAAAGCATTTGCTGACTTGCCACCTGGCTGTTCATGCTGTCGTAGTCGACGAGCGAGACGCATCCACCTACCTGCAATATAAGCCAAGTCACAATAGATAAACAAAAATGCTGCATAGTTAACAACTATGATAGCACATCAGATATTTGCACGGATATATATTTGCGTTGCTGTTCTGGAAATCCAAATGAGCTATTCCGCATATAGATATATATGTTACCTTCATGAAAAGATCATTCAGAATGGGTTTTACCATATCTACACCAGTTTGTCGAATTTCGTCAGTACTTATTCCAATAAAGGTGAGTCGAGAGTCACCCAAACGTCGGTAAGAAAAGGAACCACCGCCAGTCTTGACTCCAGGGATGCCCCCTAGTGCTATCCTCTCAATCACCGTACCGGGATCGGATTTCATTTTCCTAGATCGGCTGGTAGCAGGGGAGCTCTCAAAGCCTGAGAAGTATGCCGATGGCAGAAGAGGGCTGAAAGCACTGCTCAAGTGGTGAGCGGTTACAGTCTCAGGTACTATGAAATGAAGTCTGCGGAAAAAATCTCCCACCTGACTATCCGTGGTGCCTATAACTACTATTGAGCTCGTAATGTTACCAATATCGCCCTCAGCCCTAAGTTCAGCACTTTTGCGGCGCAGCCATGGAAAGTAAAACAACTTCTGACGTATAGAAGGAACAGGAACAATACATTTGGCATGTGTTGGGATATCGATGGAACCGTAGAAAAGCTTAACTCGAGAGGTGTTGTGAGCCATCCATCTTAAACGATAAGTGTTAAGAACTGTCAAGCCGCTACCCATTCTCAAACGATCCCAGTATTCCTGCTCAGTACCAATGCTACTGTAGCTTTCCCAGGGGCATCTAGGGAAAGGAATGCAAGACCAGATTATGTCACTACTAAAGATCCGCTGAAACCTACCACACGTGCGGAGCAGGGAATTAACATCGGACACCTTGTTGAGCAAATAAGATCCAACATTTATTAGCACGGCATCAGAGAGTTCATAGATTAGACCCTGCAACTGGAGAGTGAGCTCCATTGGCCGCATCGATTGGATATCCTCCGGGAACACAACCTGATCCCAGTCGAGTTTCAGATTTTTTTGGGTAAGTAGGAGAGTCGAGGAAGGGAAATCCGTTGGGCTAAAACGTTGGCTGTTGCCCATGCCCACCGAATAGTATAGTCTGAATTTCAAATTACATGCAAAAAAATTGTATGCAGAAAGTCAATTATGAGACAACCTTGCATTTGTTAATGACCATCATACGAGTCTAGTTACTATGACAGTAGTAACTATATTTGATCAACTCGCAGTCTGCGTCGCCTTGTGCGGCATAAGACGGGCTTCTTTCTCTCTACGAGTAGTTTCACAGATTTTCTTACCTAAAATACTGTTCAATAATATCTCGCCATGTTAATCCTAGCATAAGATTAACTCGCATATATCTCTTCTCTCCCTGATAGAGTATCAGTAGAACTACAACTGTGGAATCTGTGCTCATTGGATTTGCAGAGTAAACAATTCCCGGGTAGTATCAATTTTAAGTGTACCGAGCTAAATATTTCTTCGGGAAATAGTTTGACAGTGGTAGTACGGTACTTCTCAAGTATCTGATACTGCCATATGATGCGGTCAAATTTCATAGAAAATATTTTCAGGAAAGGTTGACTCAAAAGTGTCACAGCAGCAGCAGCAGCAGCAGCGTTATCATAATGTGACACTTTCGCACCTTCTGTTCAAGTTGAAGAGTGGTGAATTTGTGATTAGTTCGAGAAAATAATAATAACCAACCCATTTACGAATAGTAGTTTCCTGCATGTAAACTTACATTTTGTCAATAATTTAGGCTGGTATGCAAGCAAGAATGATATCGTGTGAGTATCATCTTCTAAATTAATAATTACTTTCATAGTGGCAGATATCTAAATTTTATGCCACTATTTCTTCCAATTCATATACCATTCTTCCGAGTCGGCTTGGCTGCCAAGCTCTTTCTTCTCCTGCAGCTTTTCAAACGACATCCCATGACCAGCAACTTTCCCAATAGCAGGTGCCGGTAAGTGCTTTCGCTCAGCCACTGACCGCATATTCTTCGGTAGGTCTCTGTCTTTAGGCCTCCCGTTTTCAGAACTCCCCGTGAGCAGGTCGATATTAGCCTTCTGGCGCGCAGTGGGCTTGCTTGGTATTGACCCCCGCTGCGGAGTGCCGCGCGTCTCCACCGGCCCCAGACCAAGCTCCTCGTCACTGGCATCGAGTTTTGGGTTCTTGGAATGCCACTCGCCGCCCGCCCTCCAGCGCATCCATGTCAGGGAGGTGCTCGATGCTTCGGCCTGTACCAGCAGTGCCTGCACTCCCCGCGCTGTGGCCGCCGTAGCTTCCACTTTCGATGCTGCCAACACTACCACCACCCCCCACTCCTCCTCCTCCACCCACCCCTCCTCCCCCACCATGGCCCCGCATCTGTGACAGTGTGGCCGAGTCCATTGTGCGGCTGTTGTAGCTCCCCAGCGAGGAGTTATCGCCCCCAACAGAGCCAGTCCTACTTGCTGTCTTGGCGAGGTACTGCTTGCGCGAAATACGCACAGGGTCGTCTGGAAGGGGCTCCCCAGACTTGGAGGTTTTATTGCTCTTTACAGTCACGCCTGGGTTCACCTTAGGGATGTGGTCTACCCCTGCCAGCGCGGTGGCAAGTGAAACGGTGGGTCGGAAGCTGCTTTCCTCCACGCCGCGGGAGCCCGCAACACGTACGAAGTGCTTCGGCTTGGCTTTCCCCTTCTGGCCCTGTCCCTGCCCGTGTTTGTCACCTTGGTCAATGGCACCATTTGCCTGATGTTGCTGGTGTTGTTGATCACCAGAACTCGGTCTATCCGCAGGGTCCGGTGGGTTTTTTACTTGCAGCATGGGAGGGGTGGAGAACGGCGCGAGTCTTTCAGCCTGTTGCAAGCCACCAACCACTACGGGCTTGCCATAACGATCAAGGACAAACTTCTTGCCGCGTAGTTCAGCCTCCGCCTTTTTCATCTGCTCTTGTAGTATGTCGAACTCGCCCTTCTCCTCCTCGTCCTGCTTGCCTGCAACTGTTGGATCTCTCTTCCGTTTCTGTTTCCAGTCGAGAAAAGGTTTGGGGGAAGGCGGTGTGGTGGTGGTGGTGGTGGTGGTGGTGGTGGTGGTGGTGGTGGTGGTGGTGGTGGTGGTGGGGGGGGGGGGGGGGGGGGGGGGAGGCAAAGGCATAGTGAGTGCATTTATGAAAGAGAGATAAAAAATAATTTAAGTTTTTGGCCTCAGTGGTTTAACTTCCAGAATAAAAACTTATAGTAGTATAATAATGTGGAGTAGCTTGTCGCCCTTACCGATTTTTGAAGCATATCGAACATAAATCCAGTTGCACTGAGATCAGCAAAGTCACCATCGATGTCTTCATCTAACTCAATAATCTTTCCAGTGGCATCCAGATCCGTACCAGTCCCAGATCCCCCGCTACCCTTGCGACTACCATAGCTGCGTTTGCTTCCTGTCGATCCGCGTGACCGACCCGAACGATACGTGTGACTCGATGAAACACTGGGCGTGTCATTCGAGTGAGCGTGCTGAATGTTAAACCCTTCGTCTACAACGACTTTTTTCACACCAACTGATCAATCGTAACATCGAACGGGGAGTTCATAATGAGGACAAAGAACGTGTCAAAAATAGGCAGTTGTAGTTTTCAAGCAAAAAAACAAAATCATACTGTCGTAGAGCACTCAGGCATTTTACCTGTTCCTCGTGCCCAAGAATCTATCGTACTGGGATAAGGCTCTCCATCGGGTGTTAAACGCTCGAGAGAGTGCCCCCGTATTATTTCACCGTCGTGTTCGAGGGTCGCTAACTCCATTATTTTCCTAATTTTTAATATAGCCATTTCAGTAGCGAATGGCACATCCAAAGTTGCGACAAAATTATCGTCAACCTTGCTAGAAAATGAATTGAGCACAAAACCGACTGCATCTCTGGCTACTTCATCAGCCACGTTATCTTCTTCAAACGGGTCCATCGCTACTCATTCGACTTCGGAAGCACGTATAAAATAAATGGTATATCGTGATATTTTGCAAACAAAGCCAAAACCGCAAGCTCCAAAATTACTGTCCCTTCGCCCTTAAACGGCTGCTATAACCTTCGACTTGAATCGTGTCAAAATGACTGCACATTTTCATACGAAGTAGTTCATTATCGTACGATAACCCGGTAAATTAAGTCCAAGCACATTTTTTCATTCTGCTGAAATTCCATCGGTTTCGCGTGTAAAGTTCACAGCAGGGTACATATAGGTCATATATGCCATTACTTTGACCCATATTCGGAACATAAATGATAAACTATTTTCCCATGATCCCACAGACTCTGTGGAATTGAACTTTTGCTGTGCGTGTGCTGACACCATTGTGCTGCGCTTCCCTGCTTCTTCAGTTCCACAAGGATTAAATTGAATAATAAGAGACAAGAGTATATAGTCATTTCGCGATATCTCTAAAAACCATGTCTTCTCGACTCGAAAGTGAGTTGACTGGGCTGAGAAGCTCCCTAGAAAAAGGGCTGGCATCCGATGTAGCCGAAGAGGCATTGCTTGATATCCTCTGTGCATTGAAAAAGATTCCCATTAGTATTGAACTGCTGCGGACAACAAAGATTGGCCAAGCTGTTCAAAATGTGAAAAAATTGCGAGCAGGAGAAAAATCAAGTCATGTAGCGAAAGATCTTATTTCTAAATGGAAGCAAGATTGCCTTAAACTAGAAACTCAGGCCAAAGCTTCGGCTTCGTCTTCGTCTGCTGAGGGGGACAATCAGACAGCAGATTCCAAACCGGCATCGAAGGAAGCGAGCTCTACTAGTACAGATGAAGTCAATGATGACAGTTTATACGATCAATTGTCCCCTATAAGAAGGAAGGTTAGGCACTTCTAGGTCGAATAATTGATTTGCTAATTTTGCATTCGGCAATATGAGTCATGATGACTTATATTGAGCATGAGTTGCACCTATATCTTATCATCTATCTTACCCACTGAACATCATGAGTAATTTTTGCTTGTTCTCGCATTATATACTCATTCTGCTCTTAGATGATGAACCTCTTCGTGGAGGTGTTCAAAGTACACACCAACAAGGAGGTTGCAAAATTTCTGGCATTTGAACTAGAGAATGCGATAAATTCCATTAACTCGGCTGATTCTGATAATAAAGCATATCTTACTAAAGTAAAATCGATAACTTATAACCTGAAGAAGAATGAGGTGAGCTTCTAGTACTTAATAGTGATAGTCTACGCTTGGGGGTAAACAGACAATGAATACATTCCAGAATAATACTGAGTATATTTTTACCCTTTTACGTGGATGTTACTGAACAACTGGCCGTATCCACGCAATCCGCCTTCAGAGACTACGGCTCGACGTTGTAGAAGGTGCACTACCAGCTGCACAGCTTCCCCATCTGAGCACAAATGAGCTGGCTACTGATCAGCTACGCGGCGAACGAGAGGAGACCACTAAAAACGCAACCATGGCTCGGCGTAGCGACCTGTACGAGATATCCCGCTCCGACATGCTTAGCTCGATCGGACTGGATCCTAACAAGGGAGGGGAGTTCTGCTGCCGAAAGTGTAAGGGCACCAAGACCACGCACTACTCCCTGCAGACTCGTAGTTCAGATGAGCCGATGACGGTGTTTGTCTGCTGCCTCAATTGTGGCAATCGCTGGAGGACTCAATAGTGAAGGAAACAGTCCCCGCAGTTCCGTTCCGTACACGGTGGTACACCTCCCAACAAGTGCTGCCAGTCAACTTTGCAACAGCACCCTTATTTTTTTAAACCATATAGCACTTCAGCAGTTGCAGCTGTGCGTACTTAAGTGTGCCCCTAGCTGCGAAACACATACACCCTAATCTGGCCCAACACAATGCTGGAGACAATTCCCCATCGCTATAATTGAATAAAGCAGACCCAACAGGCACCAATCTTTTGTTATTATCAGCAGCAGACACTGGTAAGTTTCGCTGCTAATCTAATCCAAATGTTGGCAGCATTTCTCACCATCATATGATAGTACAACTTAAATACGTGAACTTGCTATATCTTCGGAGGTGGGGAATGTCGGAGCGCTACTTGATGGGGCTAAAATTATAACCAAATATGTCACTCTGTTAACGAGCGAATCAAATGGAAAGGAAAGAGGAATACAAGTTCCGATGGACGAGTACATTGGCGGTGGTGTAGCTGTAGGGCCCACCAACAGCTTTGGCGGTTGGTGTCGCATTGGGCCGTTTTGGTGTTATTCCAGTTGCGGCACTGCTGCTTTTTTCCATTTGCTTAAAGAATGCACATGCGCTTTGATATTGTATACTCTCTCTCAGTCGCCCTCCATATCGGGCTCGGAGTGATCATCATTATCGACATCAAACTCCCAAGTGTTGGAAGGGTCGATGCCTATAGCCTGCTGCACACCTTCTCTATTAGCCTCCAGCCAGTCGGAGCGCCGCCCCTCGGCACTATACTCACTCTGCAGCTTTTCGCGCGCGACACGGCGTTGCTCCGATGCCAGTTCTGTGGTGCTGAGCTTCACCAGCTGTTCGGGGGTCACATGTCCAGATATTATATCTCGCATCAAAGCCTAGGATAAAAACGTAGCAGCAGCGATATTTACCAGACAGGTGCAGTCAGCATCATGATGTGCATAGCATGTTTAAAATGTGCATAATAATGCCCTTTTCGAGAATTTGCTTAAAAGCACTACTAACAAAGAGTATAAATTTGTAAACTTATTCACGATTGTGGTACTTTTGAGTATGTGCTTTGATAGCGCCTTATTCACAATGACCCCGACAGCTATCAACAAGTGTAGTAAGCTCACCTTGTTCTTTTTCATGTTGAAGTTTAGCTCCTTTGCTTTTGCAGTGTAGGCCTTGCTTTGGGTTGTACTGGGTATGCTACTATCCAACGCTTGCTCAATACGGAGAGCAAGATTTTCTGCCGAAACCTCGCTGGTTACTGCATCGCTAAATATTCGCTTAAAAATTTTAATCATCGCGATCCGAGCATTTGATATCCCTGTTATCATCACTGCGTTAGCTTGCTTCATGGCTGTTGCATTTTCATTAGACCTGGTAGATGAAAAAGAGGCTGAGGAAGAGGATGATGATGACTCTGTATGCTGCTGACTAAGTGGCTGTTGTTGCGGGAGTGGTGAAGTATCAAAGGGTGCAGGTTCTATACTGGTGCGCGGACTTCCAGGTGTTTTGTGTTGGCTTGCTCCTTTGGAGTGATTCCCAGCTTTCGTTGATTCCATTACCTTTTTCCATGCAACAAGAATCGACCGAGACTTACCACCTACTTTGCTGGACGAGGAATCAAATTTATCTTTCACCAAAGCAACGACTTTTCCCAGCTTAGACTCTTTAATCAATGCTGGGGTCATTGGAATAGTCTCAAGAGCACAAAGAAGGTCCAATATATGCTCCTCATTCCCATCCTTTATATCCTTTTCCAAAGAATGTCTAATGTCATGCAACTGTTGTGTTACTCTCCCTGCCATAGTTTGCCAACACAAAGAATAAAGGATGCAAAATTTTTGTGCCACTAATAAAGAAATTGGAAGTGCAATAAATACTCGCCCGTAAAGTTTTACGATAAAAGTTATTGAAATTCCTGCTCCAAAGCAGGTGCTGGAATTCGTGACGAATCTGTTGTGGGAGAAGAGGCTTTACCGTCGCAATCGGAAACAATTTCCAGGGTGGTTTTAAGGAAGCAGGAACTCCTGGACTCGAGTTCCATCCCAGGCATCGGATGGACTTGCCAAGATCAACTTCATCAGTGGTGAAGTTGATTGATTGATTCTGGGATTGATTGATTTGGTAACTTGCCGAAGCAGCAGAGACCATTGCCTGAACTAAATTACGAGTAAAATTTATGCTTAACTTTACGACATCTCAGGTGCAGGAGCCTGGGAGCATTGCTGGGACACGAGTACTCCAGGCTGGAGAAATAAAATTCATTTAACCTGGCATCATCTGTGGTATTGTAGCGCTCGTATAAACTGGAGCATCTCCGTTTTACAGGACAACACGTGATAAAATTTGATTCCATCATGCCCCGGCGGTACACAATTCTTCTATTTTTGTTGTACTCTTTATTATTAAGCGACGCTTTTCTCAATCACATTCCTCTTCGTGATAGAACTATATCTTGGCAGCCATTTTCACTTCGTCGCGTAAGTAGAGCATGCATTGATACCCACATCTGCAGTGCTGATAGAGATGAAGCACCCCCACTTGGAAAAGAGCCGCCTTTGAAAGTGTTAGTTCTTGTGGAGCCTACTCCGTTTAACTACGTTTGCGGCTATGCTAACCGTTTCAAGGAAATGCTTAGCTTTTTACGCAAAGCTGGTGATGAAGTTCGAGTTCTAACTCCCGATAAAGATCAGGAGAACTACCCGAAGGAATTCCTTGGGTTCCCGATTGAAAGCCCTCGCGGTTGGGATTTTCCTCTTTATAAGGATGTCACTATAACGTTTGATACTAAGTTGAAGATCCCCGAAATTCTCAGGGATTTTAAGCCTGATATAGTTCATGTTTCTTCTCCTTCTGCGATAATCATTCCGGCGATAATATGGGCGCGAAAATTCGACATACCTCTGGTTATGTCATACCACACGGATTTGCCAGGATATGCGAAGAATTATGTGCCTTTGCCTGGATCGGTAGCCCTGGCTAACTTCCTCGTGCGGTCATTTCATAAGCCTGCTGATCTGGTTCTTTGCACTTCTCCACAACTTCGCGATGCAATGACTGCTGCGAAGATTAGACGCGTTGATGTGTGGCAAAAGGGGATCAATACACAGGTAAATCAAGCCGAAACTCTTGTCTCTGTTATCTTTGGTCTAGCCTCTTTAAGTTGTTGATTCTTCTTATACAGTTGTATACTAAAGATATACTATAATTATATACTATAATTAAAACCTGGCTATGCCCTTATGTATTATACGGTTATACTATCTCATTGAAAAAGGTCTTTGCGCCGCACTTTCGAGATAATGAGACGAGAATGAAACTGTCTGATGGGCACCCTGACGCACCCCTATTGCTGTATGTTGGCAGACTGGGCGCTGAGAAAAAAATCCACCGACTGACTAAGGTTTGTCTCTAACCGCATTCCATACTGCATGGTGCAGCATTTGTCTATCTTGATGTGAATTCTTGTACGCATTCAATCGACCTCTATGCATGATACAGCATTTGTCTATCTTGATGCAGCTTTTATCAATCGATCTCTATGTCTATGGCAGCCATTATAGTGCAGTGCTGACAGTGCCGGTTGTGTTTACGGTTTACTGCTGATAACGCCCCGTGTTTTGCATTGTGTAAAGTTTATGTCTGATGCGTGTATGCTGTGGGTCTATGTGTGTATGTACCGCAGATAATGTGCTTCTTCTTATCTGTGTGTGCCTTATGGCTGTTCTACGCGTTGCGGGTCCATATGTGCTGTGAGTGTAGGTCCTTGACAAGTGCCCCTCGGCGCGACTAGTTCTGGTGGGATCTGGGCCCGCAGACGCATCTTTACGCAAGACCTTTGAGGGCTATCCCGTGCACTTTGCAGGCCAGCTTAGTGGTGAGTTACTGTGTTGCCGAGTGAGTGAGTGAGGGAGTAAGTGAGTGTGTGGGAGTTAACTTCTTTAATCGGGGCGAGCCTGCACATCTTACCTTGGCATAGCATTGCTTGGTTCGGACGTAAATTCAACCTTCTTGGACAAATTAGCTTTGTTATGTGCTCCAACTATGCGAGATCTTACATTGCATCTGATTGATATATCAACTCATAATAAAAATATGCTTATTTCATATGACCGGTTCGCTGCACTGCGTTTCATTGCATGTGCAGGAGATGCATTGAGCAAAGCTTTTGCCTCGTGCGACATTTTCACCATGACCTCTGATACAGAGACCCTTGGCTTCGTCGTGATGGAGGCGATGGCGTCCGGCCTGCCTGCGGTCGGAGTCGCTGCAGGAGGTGTCGTGGATATCATCGACCACGGGGAAACTGGATACTTGGCTGAAAACACCGATGATATGGAACAGTTCAGCAGCTTTGTTAAGCAATTAATCGATGAATCGGAGTTGCGGCGCCGGCTGGGCGATGCGGCAGTAGCGTGGGCGCAGGATTGGAGTTGGGAAGCAGCCACGTCGCGACTGCGTAATATCCAGTACCGAAAGGCGATCGCTTTGCACCGTGCGCGGGATGAAAGCAGACGTCACGTGCCTGACATCGAAGCAGCTATTATGCAGTGTAGCAGCTATAGAGTGGCTTCCCCAGACTCAGAGCAGTAGTTCAAGGTGGTGTAGCGCAGCGCTGTGGAAATGCAGCTATATATCTGCCTCTAACAATATATGTATCCGGTAAATTTAGTGGTTTTTTATAATAGTTACTATTATTAATTATTATTCTATTACTTATTCTGATAATTCTCCATGTTTATGCTTTAGAGGTAGGAATGAGTTACGACTGACAGTTGATGCAAAGCAGGTATTCTCCAAGAAGGGTAGCATGTACCTCTCAAAGGTAGAATTGAATGTCGCACATTAATTTGCTTTCAGAAGTCCGTAGAGATACTGAAAGCTACTGCTTATCATAGCTACTACTTATCATAGCTACTGCTTATTACAGCTACTGCTTATTACAGCTACTGCTTATTACAGCTACTGCTTATTACAGCTACTGCTTATTACAGCTAATGCTAATCGTAGCTACTGCTTATCATAGCTGCGTAGCTCAATAATATAAAACTTTAGAATTTGGTTGACCATAGCAGCCACCGATTCTATCATGTCTTTCTTAATAGCTATACAGGAAGGGGATGGGGAAAAAGGCGAGGAGAAGTATGAAATGGTTACATGACAGTTTGTATTATGATTTTTGGGTAAACACCAGCCTTGATCACCAGTAGAGAGAGTCAGCCGGGAGGGGAGGGGAAGGGGGAGAGGGAGCCAGTCATGTACAGAGAAGCAATCATCCAAACCCCAAGCAGGTTTAAGGCATGGAAATCATGCTGTATAAGGACAAGGCTCCCTATCATCATCATCATCATCATCACCACCACCACCACTAGCATTGCTCAAAAGTATGGGATATCGCCTGCGAACTCGTAATCGACGATCTTCCACTCCACGGAACCGTCATCCTCATCGTAGTTCTGCTGGAATGCCATCGAGTAGAATTTCGCGCGGATATCGTTTTCTCCTCCCTAAAGTTTAGCAGTGCATGTGCGCCGTGCAGTGCAGTACAGCGCAGAACATCAGCAGAGCGCGACCCCGACGTTTCCGTAGAGAAGGAGGAGATATCATTAAATAATGCGGGTCACCAACAACCAAAGAAAAGATAAACGAGTATGATCAAAGATGACAGGTAATGCAGTGAGGTGTTACATATTGCACAGAGTCTTTCTAGCATTTCTATAGCATTGGAATTCAACGGCACCAGTACTATAGCCAGTTGATATAACGAGTGCAGCATTCTTCTGCTGCCTGCCTAGCGGGGGTGCTCATACACGCACAATATATATACATCCACTGTGGCTGCCTCACGGAAGAGGTCAACACACATCATGATACCGTAGCAGCAGCTGCAGTTGCCGCTCTGCTACGTAGAATCAGAAAGCGTAATCACTGCACCAGCAGGTATACTGCTGCTTTGTATGTATGGTCTCTACGTGCAAGTAACAATGGGAATCTCAAGACTGCGACTGCGCATGGCATCGCCCGCAAGGTTTGACTATAGTCAACAACAATAACAACAAGAGCCTCCACTAGAAACGTAGTGTGGATCTCACCTCGATAATCTCTCCTTTTCTATTACGAATGCAATTGATCTGTTGCACCATATACACCACCACGATGACGGGGCCGCCATTCTCCAGGAAACGCATGATGATTTGGTTCTCTTCGATATCAAGAATGTTGGGATCAAATGTGATGCCATCGTGTTTGCGGGTGTTGATATCGTGAGACAATTTATTATATACTGCCTCTCCCAGCCAGGGTTTTAGCGCTTTTCTATCCCCAATTAAATGGGCTTTAAGAAATTATAGGTGCAAGGTTCTCTTTAACCTCAGCAGCCCAATCTTCTTTTACAAACCCAGGGTCCAGCTTTCTTATCTCCGCTGTGGCAACCCAGGGTCCAGCTTTCTTATCTCCGCTGTGGCTATACCCTCCTCTGTCTCTCCAGTTATGTTTTCCCACACACCAGAAACTGTATACACCAGTGGATTCTGACTAGTCTCCCAAAACTCGCGAGCATCTTCTATCTTATCTTTTACCGATCGACTCACATCCTGCGCCTTGCGGCCGATGTCTGTACTTGATGCAGCTTTCCCCGCCCTGCGACTGTTCTTTAAAATTTCTTTTATGAAAGGAGAATCGGAAAGTCGTTCCTTCATTTGCTCCCATGCGCCTTTCGGCTCTTTCACAACCACCAATGCTGATGGGCCTGCATCAACTGGTTCCTTATCTGGATCATCTTCGTCGTCGTCTTCGGATTTTTTAGCCGGACGAAAACTTTCCGCTTGTTGGACTTTAGTCTTTAATCGGGTTTCTTTCGTCTCGCCCACCATCTCGCTATATGCCAGCTCAATATTCTCTCGTACTAATGCCGCTGTATCAAGTGACCAGTTCACAATCTGGCGCATATCGAAGGAGGGAAGCGAAAACTGTGGATCTTTAGTAGTATCTGTCTCAGGTGTTTGCCCGCTACTGTCACCGCTGGAACCTTTTTCACTATCGGAATCTGATGATTTCTTCTTTTCATGGTCATCCTTCATCTTATTCAAAGTATTCTTGAAATCGTCATTCGAGAAATATCGAGTCTGAAGTAGGCTTGATGGACCCAAAGGAGAAGGTATCTCGGTTGAGGGGGTCAGTGGAAGAAAAAGTCTTTTGCGGTGAGAAAAGCTCAGAGCATGACTCGGGCGCCGGGAGAGCGCGCGAAGGAACGATAAACGCATGGCGAAATTTCAATGTTGGATTAATTCCAATTTATCAACTGGATGCACGTAAATTGTGGAAAAGTTCAACGTTGGGTCGTTCTATCCCAGGATCATGACCAAGGTGATGTTGGGTGGTGGTGGACCGAACGTCAGAAATTCCTGGTATTCCCCAGATCCCAGAGTAAAACTTCATCAATTCGCTGGGCAGTGCCCGGGAACATGGGACCGTTCGTAACCACATATTTCTTCTTCTGAGTGCAAACTTTGGCAAGTTACGCCCCGCTACGAGTATTTATTTGCGAGTAAATCGCAGATAATTCATGCTTGAATCAACAAAATTTGTCGTCAGCTGCATCGAGAATGGAGGCAAAATTGCAATCTTTGCTTGAAAGTGGGCCTTATGAAGTTTCTACGGCGGAGAAGCTTGAGGCGCACTTAACGTCCCAGCTGGTGAACAAGACCTACGATTACCAGGCGAACAAGGCTCTACTTAAAAATTACCAAGTCAATAGCACCATCGCAAAAGAAGATTTTGTCTGTAATGCGCTTATCCTTTCGTTGATGCGCCTTCCCAGCACAGATTTTCTGTCGTTGTCCTACATTGTGCCACCGAGCATGGTTACTGCCTCGAGTATTATTATTGTGCAGAAGTGTGCCGATTTATTGGAGAGTGGAAAATTCCGAGAGTTTTGGGAACAGTTCGTGCCCTCTCATACAGTGTTTTCACAGGCAACTGGCTTTGTTGACTCTGTGCGACTTTTCATCGTTAGTAACTTGAGAGACACTTTTCGCAACATCCCAAAGGCTTTATTTCAGGAAAGACTGGGACTGGATGAAAAGAGTTTGACTTCGTTTTGCGATTCAAACAAATTTATAGAGAAAGTAAGGGTAATACTTTTAGTGCTTAAGTTTGTCAGTTACTTTACTTTACTTTACTTTGCTATAATTTACTTATCTAAATTTTGGTTATTTGCTCATTTGGTGCACGATGGTCGTTGTGCTATTAATTTATGCTATTCGTGAATTCGCAATCTGTCCATGTGAACCCATCCCGGCGCACGCAGATTGATGGTGACTCCGTAATATTTACTCTCAATGACGAGAACCAGCGCAAGGCTCCTTTCGAAGACCAGCTTCGGATGGATGAGGTGAGAGCGAGCGGGCGAGCCAATGCGAGTCTTGTACTACTCTCGCTTGCTTCACTGCGGCTCAGCCCCCTAAGCCGACTGAGGCTCTTGCCGGGACCTATCTCGACCTACTATTGATAAATTTTTGCACCATTTTCGATGATTCGGTCTTGAGTTCCATGTACTTGTCTGTGTCACTAAGCTATTTATCACGACACCTCACCTTTCCTCGCCTCAGCTTGCCTTACTCATCTCTTGTGTGTGTGTATATATATATTGTGAAACTTATTATACAGGCACTGAAGATGGTTGCGACGCTACGAACTGCTGGTAACCGTTAGTAGTTGTGCCGCCGGCCGAAAGTGTGCAGTATAGAGTGCACTGTCGGGTACTAACTTGCCCAGTGATCTACCGGGTAGAATTAGCTCCGTAGAATCAGCTAGTAGGAGTAGTCCCGTGATATCCTCCATCGATGATTTGCTCCGTGGAGTCCGCTTTCACTGGCTTACGGAAGCAATATAAGCAACCTCCATCAGCGCTCCAGTGTCTTTAAATTCATAGCTATTGACTAGCCTTGTCTCCGTTACATGTGCAGGGTTCAACGCCATGTTCGCGCTTAAACATTCGTGCTATGAGCTGATGTTGACTCATATGATATTGTTGTATTTAACCACTGAACTGGCGCTCTTCCTGGCTCACACTTAATAAGAGAATGAAATGCATGCACGTGCATATGTCCAAGCAAGTTTCATACTATGATAAAATCTTGTCGAGATAGCGCCACGGTGGGGTGTAGGCCACGCGATATACTCAGAATTTACGTGATACTTGCTTAACTAGCCACAATGGCATCTCTGAGAAATATTCATTTATTTAATAACTGGTAAATTTCTTCTCTTCGTTGTACTCAGAGGGCTGAATGTTGAAGCTCGTGTCCATAGAAGCGGGCTCGATGTCGCATGGAGCCACTTAACATGATGACTTCAAGTCGCACGATGGTGACCAGCATTCCCATGCCACCACCCGCCGGCTTGGTGGTGAGTTTAGTTCTAACTTCTATTGAACTATCCCAAATTTTCAAGAGCCCTTATCACTGCAGTCAGCAGAGAGAACTGCTGTACTTCAGGTCAAGAGTATCTTGTGGGCATCCCACACAACAATCTTCAGCAGAATCTCAATTTTTACATATATTTTTTTTAATTGATCCGAAACTCAACATTGGGTTTGTGGCAAAAAAAAAAGCAGGTGGTAGCAGCAGCAGGGGTGGTGCAGCAGGTGCAGGCATTATTTTTTTGCTTCATAAAAGTTAACCCAGTAACGATAAATTAATGCATTGGTTGGAGCTATCATAGTGCCACGGGTAGCCACAATTTGTGTTCGTTAGAAGAATATTAGGATATTCTACGCCAACGCCTCGTTTACAGCTATCGAGATGACAGACGGACCTTTCGTTGGCTATCGCGAGCTGCTCGCGGCAACCAACGTTGAGCAAGCTTCATTCTTTCAAGCGTGGAATGATGTGGGGGAATACTCTGAGGAATACCTCTGCACGTCATCCGCTTCCACCATTAGTATATATCTGGTTAAAAGAGGTCTCCCAAGCACTCGTGGTCATGCTGTTTCGCTCCAGCTGAAGGTGTACAGGCAATTATTCGGGGCGGTGAAAAAGGTTGGTGTATGCATGATGCACGAGGGACCAAAGGGGAATCGTGACGATCTTCTTATATTTGTTGTTGACCTGGGAAAAGTTATCACTGCAAAATATCAGTGCACAGAGAATTGCTTGCAGACGTTTGCACTGTGCAATGCCGAGGAAGATGCATACAGTTTGGGTTCAGAAATTCATGCCCAATCAACGGGTAATCGCACCTACATGGGATGTGGACGAAGTGGAAGCTTGAGTATAAGTTCTTCTTGTCGGTTAGCAAGCGTAACTATTTACGGACGGTACTTGTTGTTTCTGCCATTGCAAGCTTCGGTTGCTACCTCACATCACATTGGAAGGGCCACAGCCACTGCAGTGGTCACAGCAGAAACAGCAGCTGCTGCTGCTACCAAACATGTTAATGCACCGTTTTCTATAGAAGAGCCCAACATGCCTCAGCAGTTCTTATGCGATACACAAGCGGCACCTCTGTGTCTGCCTGGCCCGGTGCTCGACACGTGCTTTGTCTCGGGACTGGGTGAGCAACCAGCACTGGCTGTGCTTCAAGAAAGTAACATACTGCCCATAGGTCACGCTGCTCGTGTTCGGCACACATGCACGGTCACTGTGCTTGCAGTTGACACAGCTTTAAAGCGCATTGTGGTTCTATGGCAGCGTGATCAGCTTCCATCGGATAGTATTCGCCTCCTGGGGTTGACGCACCCAGGGCTGCGCGGCTGCGTCGCTGTAGTTTCTCTGAACGCCTTGATACTGGTCGGACAAGATGGACCGTGCGCTGCCCTTGCTACTAACAGTTTTGCTGTGTGTACGCTGAACATGTCGGTTATTCAGGTGCAAGCATGGAAGGACCAGGAGCAGGGCATTACCCTCGATGCTTCTCGCTGGATAGAAGCGGACTCATACGAGTCCTACGATGATGATTATACTGCCGCGACATGCTCTATGCATGATAAATGCCTTCTAGCTAACCAGCACCAGCACCATTCATTAATTGGGGCTTTGAAAGATGGTACTCTTCTTCGAATTGGAATAGCCTTTCCACCAAGCGCTACAATTACTGCTGGCGCTGGGCCTGAAGCTAGTGACGGAAAGCAAGATGCCGCATTACAGGCATCACACATGTTGCATCTATCGCATCCAGGCTCCATATATGGACGTGGAGCTTACTGCAGTCAGCGTCTAGCTGCAGTGGAGTTTTGCCCCCTGGTGCTGGCGAGCTCAGTCGTCCCGAGCTGTCTGGCATTGGGTGGGCGGGCACATGGGGGCGACGATCTCTGGTTCGTGGGTTCGCGCCAAGCTCGCTCTCTTCTGCTACAAGTAGAACGGCAGTACCCAACTCCAGGAAAACATGGTGCTACGTCTCACCAAAATCTTCGTGTGTTAGGTGAGGGTGAAACTAGGTATGACAATGATGATTTTGTTGCTGCTTCCTTCCTGAGCAATGCTGCTAAGCATCGGAAGGTCTCCACACCAACAGCAACATCAGCTTCCGACCACCAGCAGCAGCAGCTAAAAGAAGAACGCGAACAAAGTATAGATGGGGGTGCGGAAGAAGAGGAAGAGAATGAAGAAAATGGACGGGAAGATGTGCTCACTTTATCCGTAGAAAAGCTCTCGGAGTTGTGCCATGAAGAGGAAAACGAGTTATATACGCTCACTCTGCTAGCAAGCAGCAACAAGGAAAGCTCTCCCTTCTCAAAGGATCTCGACTCCACCAATCCATGGAATCAGGAAGCATTCCCTATTACCTATTCTGCTTCATTCTCATCCTCCTCGTCGTCGTGCTTCCCAGTGTACCACCTGCAGTCCGTGGCAGAGGTGGCCTCGTTGGGGCCCGTGCTGCAGTGCGCCTTTACCCGCCCAGACGACACCTTCGCTCGAGTGCAGCGAAAGCTCGACTGGGACCGCGGCGGTGGCAGCGGTGGTGGTGGGAATGGATCCCGGCTGCAAGCGGGGGAGGCTGCGGGAACGGCTGCCTCGTACATCTCCGAGCGGGAGGCGAAGGACTGCTTGCAGCTCTCGACCGGTCTGGACGCAGACGGATCCCTAGTGCGTGTCTATACTGGTGTTCGGTTGGCCAAGCTGGCATCGCGCAACTTTACGGGAGCAATGCGGGTGCACTCTATTTGCTGTAACTTCAGCAGCAGCAGTTCCAGCAAGAATAGCAGTGATAATGGTCCCAATGATGATGGTCGTAGCTCTTATGCAGTTGTCGTGGTGTCATACGAGCACAAGTCCCGCATCATGCATTGCTGTGAGCAGAGGCCTTTAAGGACTCAAACTGGCTCTGTAGGAGTTGATAGTGGCCGCAGCCAGAATAAATCACGACCCGAGTTGAAGTTCCAAGAGCTGGATGACTCCACTTCTGGCTTCCTAGGCTCCTCATCCACCATTGCCCTGGGTTTGGTGCACTCCCCGGCCTCCACTGGTTATACCGATACTGGTACGTGTGCTGCTGGTGACGGTCATGTTGGCAATGGTGGTAGTGGTGGGGTGGGAGAGTGTATTGCCGTGCAGCTTATGCCCCAGGGGCTTCGGCTCACCCGTCTGGGGACAGCATTCGGAGCACCGGCAGTCGCTTTGCAGGACCTACTGCTGCTGGACAGCCTTGAGGTTGGCGGTTTAGGGGGTTTCGTGGGTGAAACTGTGGTCACGGGTGACATCTGCATGGGCTATGTGGTGGTGATATCATCCACGCAGACTCTGTACTTGCTGCGCTATGACGCTGCGGAGGAGTGCTTGGAACTCGTGGCAAAGCGAACATCTCCCCGAGACACAGCTACAACTCCTCCAGCAGATAATGGGGATGATGATGATGCACCATTGAACATTCTCGACGCTTTCATTACGAGTGAAGTGGCCTCGGCGTCCCTATTCCACGGTCGCTTCAATGCGCCTACTAGCAGTGAAAGGCATGGTCGGAATCATAATAAAAGCAGCACTGTGGATGGAGAGCTCCGGCAAAATGCGCTGGAAGGGGCTATTCCTGTAGAAGAAGCCTTTATGTACGGTGTGCCCCTCGATGCAGCAGTCGAAGCTTCTGCTTCATCTACTACTACTACCCCAGAAGCAGTAGCAACCTCAGAAGCTATGTCCACAACTGGCTCGGCGTATGCTTCCACAGCTAAGGATGCTGCTCCGGATAGCTTCCTAGTGGTGTCAGACCTGGAGGGGCGAGTCAGCATCATTCGCCTGGCGGACTTCAGTTGCGTCTTCTCTTCGCGCGGCTTCTGCTGCCTCTCTCCCTCGGTGCGTGATGACCGGATGTCCACGTCTATGTCACGCCCAGGGCCGATGCCCCCAACTCCAGGTGCATCGCACAGAGGTTCCGACGGCACACATCGCACAGCGCCCGCCAGTGAACATCATGATCAATCCCATGATTCAGGGACGCAGCGAAGTGGTGGCAATGTCGGCGAGGCTGCAGAAGGAGCGGAGAGTGTTAGTACTGCGACAGCTCGACAGCACCAGCATCAGTCCCAGCACCAGTCAGCCACGATGTCGGAGGGTCTTATTGTAGAGACCCGCTTGCTCCGACTCACCAGTCCACCCTATCACGCTAGGGATAGCAAGACACCTGCCACAGCTACTGCTGCCAATGCTGCTACTTATGCTGCTACTGCTGGAAGGGCCAGTTCTGCGGCCACCATGGCTACAGCCCGTCGAAGCGATGATTTCGAAGACGGCCAACTGTGTCTAGCGGTGCTGCTACACACGGGAGATTTGCTTGTGTACAACGCTTTCGAAGTCGCCGTGTCCACCTGTACTTCAACTGAGCCGTCGATATCACTGCCATCAGCTTCGTCGAGCTCTGCTCAAGCAAACAGACCGCTGGGCAAAGCTGCGAACCATCATCATCATCATTGCTGCGAGGTACATGCTTTTCACAAGGTTGTGCAGCACTCTGTGACCAACCGACGTGGCCAGCAGACCCGCCTTTGGAGGAGTGTGGGCGGAGAGAACAGCTCGGGGAGCGGGGCTACTACTGCTAATACTGCTGCTCCTACTGCTAATACTGCTCTTACTGCTCTTACTGCTCCTGATGCTGCTACTGCTTCTGATGCTGCTACTGCTGCTACTAGTGAAGTGGGGTCTGAAGTCAAAGGCACTACTGGGTCTTCCACATGGACAGCTCTGGATGCAGGCACTAGTGGTGCAAGTACTGTCACAGTGGGGGCGCATCATCAACATGCGTCAAGCCTGATTTCCCAAGAGGAGGATCTGTTGGAGGAATACGCAGCATATCTTCACAGCAGTGACTACCTCTCCCGAGGTGGCCCCTCCCTCAACGCCATTGCTGAACTCAACGGCAAATCTGGCATTCTGGTCACCGGCAATGAGCCTATGCTGGTCACAGCTGTGGCAGGCCTACCGTCGCTCCTGCCCATTGGCTTGCCGGAAGTACCCTTCATCAACTATGGTCAATATAACATGGTGGCGCTCTCTGTGGGCAGCGTGCGTGCCGTGGCGGGCCTCTGGCTCGAGTGGGAAGACATCGAGTCCCTTATCGGCTCTGCCTCAAGCTCCGCATCTGCTGGAGCAAAAGGAACTGGAGCAGGAGCGAAGGCTGAGCGTGCCAATAAGCCCGCCACCTTGGGTATTTACCAAGAGGTACCTGAGCTGGAAGTATTCCCAGGAGGGAAAGTGTCCGTACAAAGAGTTAACGTCGGTAAGACCGTGCACAACTTCCGCGAGATTGCCAACACCACCGCCGACCGCATGCAAAAGGCAATTCTCGATAAAAAGACCTTTGTGTTGGCCTGCTCGGAGCCTCGTAGCTATCCGTTTGTGGCCTCGGTGCTGACTGCCGAGGAGTACGCCGAAGACGATGAGATGTACGAGCGCTACTTCCCCACGCCTGGAGAGCTTCTGGCAGCCCCCGGAAGATGGCTCTATGGGCAAGCCTCCGCCGCAAGTGGAGCGCCAGCACGCTCTGCATCTGCTGCAGGGGGGCTTAGTCGTGGATACTTACGAGCTGCCGCGATTCGAGTGTGTGCTTGATGTTGAAACTGTCTGCTTCAATGTGGTTAAAGCCCCGAGCGGGTCGACGGGAACTTCGTCAATTGGCTTAGAGTTTGAGCAGCACATGTTCGTAGCAGTTAGCCACGGCTGTAGTGGAGCGGCGAGGTGAGGACAGTCAAGGCATTGGGCGACTGCTGCTATTTGACATCGACTTTGCCCTGTTTGACGCCGACGAAGACCAGCAGCATGATGATGATGAAGATGGGGACGCTGTTACTCGCGGCGGCGGTGGTGGTGCTGACGATGACAGTTGTGCTGATAGTGATGATGGTGAAGATGATGGTGAGAATGAGGGCGATAATAAGGGTGCGGGAGGAGAGGACGAAGGCAGTGGTGTGCTGGTGAAGACTGAGGATGGTGCGGCTATGGTGGTGGATGATGGAGGAGTCATTGCACCGGAAGCCGTCAAGATAGAAAGCAACGACAAGAACGTTATAACGAAGAAGCAGAAGAAGCTCCCAAAAGACGCGAGAAAGAATGGCGCCTCGCTTGCCGGGTCTGCGATATTGGTGGACGCGGCTGTGTCTACTGCTGGCGACTCAGTAGGCGGTGCTGGAGTGAGTGGCAGCGCAGCCACCGCGCGGTTTCTTGGTGCGATCAAGCCCAAGCTGCGACTACAGTGGAGCGGTCCTGGTCCAGCTAGTGTGGTGAAGGCGCTGGGCACGGATTTCCTAATCTCTACTGTGGACACCACCATCTACGTGTACAAGTTCAATCGTGAGACGCGCGATCTAGAGCAAGTGGCCTTTTATTTCGCGCAGGTGAATTTAATTTAACTTCGTTTGATATGGGCTGATAATGTTGCTCGGTCTCAGCTGTACTGTCACAGTGACCTGGTTGAGGCTGTGGCTACTGTGCTTTATTTTTAAAAGGAGACCATGCAAAGCTCTTTATTTTCTTCCTGGCTTATTTTGTATTTTTCATTTTTGTTTCGGATTTCGTTGTGCCATATTTGTTACGGTACTGACAGATGTACATCACCAGCGTCAGTGTCTTAAAGAACTTCGTACTCGTGTCCGATATGACGCACAGTGTGCAGCTGCTGTACTGGCGAGAGCGCGATAGCACGCTGAACCTTCGTTGCTCGCGATTATGAGAGCGTGGTCAACCTCGGCACAGGCTTCATGTATGACGGTGCCAAACTCGGCATGCTCACCACTGATGACGATGGAAACTTCCAGCTATTTCAGGAAAATCCTAGGTAGGTTCTTTTAGGCTGGCCGTGTGTATTTAAGCAACAGTTTACGGCAATCATAACTGTGCAGATCAAGATATTTCCCACTTATTTAAAAGTCACCTTCATAGGACATGGTTAATACTGCAAATTTCACTCAAGGAGGGCTGTGCATGATTGTGTACTAATCTGCTGCTTTTTTTGTTGTTCCCCCCCCCCCCCCCCCCCCCACACACACACACACACATACATACATACATACATACATACATACATACATACATACATACATACATACGTACACACACCTCATGATTAAACAGGAAACCCGAAAGCATTAAGGGAACCCGTTTGGTCTGCCTGGCGGATTTCCACATGGGCAGTGATGCGCAAGCCTTAGCCCCGCATGACTTGCTCTCTACTGCCTCCGCACACAGACCTCCTCCCAACCCGCTGGACAACCGGCCGCCCCCGCCCCCGCCGCGCACCCGTAAGGGCTCCTCATTCCCGCTGCAGCGCTTCGGCACGCGCTTTAACAAGTCCACGGTGCCGGCCCGCAGTTGCACGGTGCTGGGCAGCATGGACGGCGGGCTGGCAGTGGTGCACTGCTTGGAGGAGCGCACGTACCGGCGCCTGGCCCTGCTGCAGCAAATCATGAATATGACGGTGCCGACCCCGTTCTGCCTCAATCCGCGCGAGCACCGCCTCTACAAAGATGCCAAGGCAGAGGTGCGCGTCAACAAGCGTCGCGGCGTGGTGGACGGCACCATCCTGGAGATGTTTAGCACGCTGCCGCCTAGCACACAGGACCAGCTGGCGGCCACTGTGGGAGCCTCCGCCTACTTCATCAGAGAAAACTTGCACGAGATCGACTACCTCTGCAGGTTCTTCTAAATTATGGTGCATTCTTGTTATGTTTGGGATGTATGTTTGGGATAGGGGTGGGTTGGGTGGAATGGCGGAAATACGGGGCATAGAAGAGTATCGTTTCAGCGTGTCATGAAATAAGTCATTCGCCGTATATCTTGAGCATGTTGATGTGCTGTATTGTACGCGGGATGCTTTAATCTTTAGATAGCGTATTTCAGAATTGCAATATGTCTTAATGAAAGTTTGCGACGGGCTTAAATGTAGCGATCGTCTTCAATTGTTCAGAAGGAGGCGTGGAAATTGTGTTAAAAAACAAAGGGCGATACCCAAATTATGATTCCATTAGATTATGTGGCATCTCTTTATGAGGGCTCGAAAACTGGTAGCTTCAAGATCCTCTGCGAACAGCAGTACCAGCGTTGCGAGATGCCGCACCTCTGCCACGATCTTCGGGATCGACTCTTCCTGACCATGTCTGCCTTCGCTCTTGCGGGTGCTGATGGAGCTCTCAGCCAAGTCACTAGAGAAGGCAGGAGGAGGCTCTATCTCGGTGATGCGGCGCGTCAAGGCAATGAAGCTAACATCAGCTACCAGCTTGGCGACATCCTTCTCATCATAGTATGAACCATAACTGATAGTTTTGTACTCGCGAAAGAAGGTACAGAGATAGTGAAGAGCGTGGCGCATCGTCAGTAATGCAGCATGTTGTTGCTGCTGCTGCTGTGGAGGAGGTGCTGACGACAGCAATGCTTCGCTCGTATCAATTGCACTTATTTCCGTGCCCGGTGGTGGTGGAGCTTTGGTGGTTGGTGTTTCTAATCTGGAGCTCTACCACTTTGCGGGTGAAAATTGCATGCGCTGCAAACAAGCTTTGAAAAATAATCTTGAGGGAGCTGACATTGTCCTTCTTAGCCACAGCGTAACGACTAATTGGAAAACTGTAGAAGAAGTAACGCAGGGCTTTGACATACCTCAGTACCTCACATACATGTATAATAGGTGCATTGAGGGCGGTATTAAGTGCTGATCTAAGTGATGATCTGGTGCTTCAATATTTTTATCCATACCACTGGTTGTTATATGATCAATCTTTTTCAGTTGCCAGCAAATGCTTTCTAGATCGAGAGGCTACTTTGTTGGAACTTGATAGGGCATATTCGGTAGTTGAACTTCCTCCAGTGCAATCAGTGATAGACATCATATATTTGAACCCTTGCCAGTAGGTGCTGGCATTTGCGTGCTCGAGCATCATGTCAAAATAGAACTATGAGTAGCTATGTGCAACAGGTTTGCCGTTGCTCCAGGTTTCAGCTCCCCAGTCAATACGGGGAATTCCCGCAAAATGAGTTACTCGATGGCCGATGAGAGGATGCGCAGCAAAGTGAGCTAGTACTTGACAGTAGACAGAAGCAATATAACCCACGCTCTGCACCCAGCAATAAATAGTCTTCACGAACTCACCGTCCCGCCAGTGAAAGAGCCTCAGCGCATGATCCCGCTTCTTTGTTAATGACACCGATAGTGATGCTAGTAGGAAGGTTAGCTTAGCCCAATCACGTTGGGGGAAGATCGGAGCAGGACGAGAAGGGGAGTTAGCGTCCATGCTGACCACAGGAGGCTTCAGCTGTGAAAGATATTCGATGATATGGGGGCGTTGTAGCAGTATATACTCTGCAGCTCCATCTATTTTCTCCGCGAACTGCCCGACCATGGACGCCCAGACGGTAGCTGTTTTTAAGTCAGACAAACACTTGGCCACTGCCAAAAAAGCACTCTTAATTAAGTTTGTAATAGCCAGTTTCCACGCCTCTATATTTGTTTTTCCATCGACTTGATGACTGCTGGATAAGGCACGGAAAAACGGCTGCCCAGCTGCTCTTTAAGCAGATCCATCAACTCATCTCTGACATGAGGGGAAAGCACCATCTTGTCACGCAGGCAGAGCACTGATGCCGCAATACTGTGTCGAGTCTGCATTTCCAATAAGAACTTGCCATCTTTTAGCGTAGCATTACTTCGGATCACAGCGAAGGTTTTAACTAATAGACAAAGGCTCGCATTGGCCGAGCGTGGTTCTTCGACTTGTACACTCTCTCTCTCCCGCATGGTTTTACAATAGCATATGCACCAGCAGTGCTGCATATGATTCTTGCGACAGCTTTTCCACTGGAACTTTCACCAGATATGACAGGCAGTAGAAAATTGCCATCTTGACTTCTGCCATAGCCTACTAAGGAGTGATCAACCATAGCTAATAGACAATCCAGCTGCTTCAGCATAATCTCAAGATCACTGCGAAGTTCCTCGCCAGGAGTAAACAAAGGAGTGATAAGAGAGTCTATGCATATTGATCCTGTGGTGAAGAGCTTCGCTTCAGCTTGCTTGGTCACTACTTCATAGAGACTAAGGAGTGACGGCTTGTCCGTAGTGGTAGGAATGCTTTCAATCAGTCTTACGATCTACTCTACCAACTTTGTACGCTCTCTTCAGATTCAGGAGAGTCTGTGGTACCCTGAAGCCGTTTGCTAACCACACTGCTATTCATGCACAGTAACGTCAAGCACTGACGGCATTCTGCTGGATCTTGTCTACCGCAATGAGCCAGAATACCCAGAAAGCACAGAGGTACCCATTGCAGTGAAGGCATGTTACCAGAGTGTGCTAGGTTCTCTTGAATCGTCATAACCTGCCCCAACAAAAGTGTTCAGTAATGAGGGTTTGATTATAATGGGCAAGTGTTGCAAGTGTAAGTTTTTCCGGGTATGTATATGCGAAAATTTTGAAATCCTCGATATAAAAATTGGCCTTTGTAAGATATCGACATCGACGTTGCCCTGGTTCCGAGAGTATTCAACGCTACTACACATTTTCGCTTCATTTCACCTTTGGTCTTACTTCGCAAACTCCAGGGCACTTTGCCGATTTCTGTTCTGATCATCAATTATGGCCTTAATCGCCTCCAGATCTTGTATAAGCCAAGCATTACAACAGAAGTCTTTCAGCATCAGGTGGGTGGCAAAGAGCTCATGTAGCTATGCGGACTCCACCAGTGTCGATAATGCCTTAGCCGCTCTGCTTCGCACAGCGAAGGACTGCACCTCGGTCACACCAAGCAGTAATGTCACCACGCCAAGCGTCTCCACCATGCGCTGTCTCAGCGAAAGTAC
>CAXIWF010000748.1:0-43372 GCA_964036045.1 Eutreptiella sp. 'Long Island Sound 2002' | reverse complement strand
CCATCATGGCACGCGGCGCTGGTGTTGGGCCTTCTCCGGCCGCGGGTGATGGGTTTGACACTCCCGGTGCACGGCCCTGATGGATGATTCATCGGGTTGCATTGCTTCGCAATGCCATCGGCTGGCGACCTGAAGCACAGAGAGCTACCTGCTGAATTTAAGCATATCACTTGGCAGAGGAAGAGACAGCAATCGCGATGGCTTCAGTAATGGCGAATGAACCAGATTGACACGGTCTACCCGTATCGTTGTTGGTCACCTGATGCGGTGAGCACTGGGTGCACTCCGGGATGCAATGCTGGCATGGGGATGGCTGTCACGGCTGCACAGACCTACTATGGCGCCGATCCAGAGTCAGAGTGGCCTGGGATGGTCCGCGATACCTGGGCTACAGCCCTCCTGTCAAGAGGACTGGTCGGTGTTCTTAGCCATGGTGTGCACACACGCCAGACCCTGGAGTAGAGCTGCTTGGGACTGTAGGTCAAACGGCCAGGCATGTCCGTGGCAAGGCTGCATACAGACATGGGACCGATAGCTAACAAGTAGACTGATCGAAACGTGCAAAGGACTCTGCAAAGAGGGTTCAAAGTGCCTGAAGCTGCGGCAGGCGACCGGTGGTGGATGCTTCCCTGACACAGAGGATTGCGATGCGGCCCCGGACCGTGAAGTGGCTGGCGGGACCATCCGTGGCTCTCGCACAGGCATTGGCGGTCGTGGGGCCCTTCCCGGCTTTTGGACAAGCGACCTCGGGTCTGGCCTGCGGCTGGCTGCAGAGCCCCACTCTCTGGTGGGATCGATTCGCAGTGGCATTCTGGCAGAGGCACTCCGCCTGTCTGGACCTGGGGGCATGCATTTGGTCGCTGTGACCTATGCCCCGACGGAGAAGAGGCTTCATTGGCTGGGATTCTGGATGGCTTCCGGGCTTGGCTTTGCTCTTTGGTGCTCTGCTGTCCCGCCCGGAGCCGTAACCCATGTCACGGAGCATCATCCTTCGAGAGGGCAAATGTGGCAAGGCAGAATGGCCCTGTGGGTGTCCGGTGTGCCCCTGTGTGGTGCACCGGATGCATGTGCCTACCAACCGCGCCGGGTGCAATCAGTGGGAGAGCTAGTGGTGTGCAGGCCCTCCAGGTCTCTCATCCCGGCTCTCGGTACCCCGGTTGGTGCACAGTGGTGCAAAGGTGTCAAGAGTGGCTTGGCAAGGCAGGGACATCCCCTGCCCGTCTTGAAACACGGACCAAGGAGTCTATCGGAGGCCGCAGGCAATGCTGTGCGTGTAGTCAAAGCTGGTACGGAGCAACTGGTGGCGGGGCCCGCTGTGCCGCCGCCTTGGCCGGGTTTGGCCTCCGCGACCCGACCCAGGCGTGGCATGCAGCAGTGGCCGCAGCTGCCGATTCTCCCGAACGTTGCCTGGTTAAAGCGAACGGACCACTTTCTCCGCGGTGCTACTGTGTTTCACCGCGCCTTTGGGGACTCTGAAGAGCGTGTGGCCATGCCTCTGGGGACTCTGCGCCGCGGTGCTGCCTCTTGGATCCATGCGGGATCTATGGTGCTGCGTGCCGCATGTTTCTCCATGGCGTGCAATGGCAAACCGATCTGATGCAAGAGCTGCCGAGCCTGAATCCAATGGACACTGGTTCTGAGTGCGAGGTGTCCTCCATGGGACCCGAAAGATGGTGAACTATACCTGGCTACGGCGAAGCCGTGGGAAACTGCGGTGGAGGCCGGTCGCAATCCTGACGTGCAAATCGTGTTGTCTGAGCGGGGCATAGGGGTGAAAGGCCAATCGAACCATCTAGTAGCTGGTTTCCGCCCAAGTTTCCCTCAGGATAGCTGGGGCTGGGAGTGTGTCCGAACTCGTCGATCGTGATGCGGCTTTTGTCCGGTAAAGCAATGCATGAGAGGCATTCTGGGGAGTCTATCAGTCCTCAACCTATTCTCAAACTGTGAATGGGCAAGCATCGGAGGCACACTTCTCTGCATCCGGCGTCTGTGTGTGGCGCGTCAAAGGCCATCCCTGGCCGACGGCGTGCCCAACGCAGTCCGCTGTGCCTGAGTGTGTTTGAGAGATGGTGGCAGCCTTCTGGCCTCAGCGGGGTGGGGCATTCTGCCCGGGCATCCGCTGAGGCCGCTGGGGCCCAACCCGGAACAGTGTGCAGCCCCATGTGGGCCATTACTGGTAAGCAGTGCTGGCGATGCGGGATGATCCGAGAGCGCGGTTGCAGGGTTCAAGTGCTGGCTCATACATAGAATCCACAAAGGATGTTGTCCGCTAGAGATAGCAGGGCGGTGGCCATGAAGGTTGGAATCCGCTTAGGAGTGTGTAACAACCCACCTGCCGAAGCGGGCAGCTTCGAAAATGGATGATGCTCAAGCCAGAGGCGTTGTTTGACTTACACCGCGCCGCTGCTGTGGCAGCAGGGCAGGTGCAGCAGTGCGTAGGCGAGACGCAAGGGTTCGCGGTGCTGGCTCCGGGGTGACCCGGAGGGAAGTATCCCTTGGTGCAGATCTTGGTTGCAGTAGCGAGTATTCTTTCTGGTGGCTCATGCAGGCTCTCTCTTGCAGAGGCCTGCTGCTGGCCTGAGTGGTTGAGGACTGGAGTGGAGCAGGCTTCCATACCAACAGCCGTTGAATATGGGTCAGTCGATTGTAAGCCAGATGGCAATGCTCACGGATACGGCAAAGGCTGCAAAGTTCGGGGCCTCTGGCTCCGGGTCGCCCGTCCCGCGGCTGGCGCCGTGCTGGTCCCCCACTGGGTGCCATGGGGTGCGCGGCGCTGTGCCCTTCGGGTGAAGCTCGGTGCCAGGGCTCTGCCTTGCAGGAGTGGCGAACAGGCAGACGAATCTAATATTCCGACACGCTGGTACCAGGGTCTTGGCTGATGATACTCAGAACGCTTTCTCGGAGAGATTGCTGGGAAGGGCCAGTGGCAACGCTGGTGTTCTCAAGTCCGGTGCTGCGGGGCCGCGTCTCGGTGGCGCCCCTGTGGAGTTGTCTTTTCCATCTGACAGCTGGAGTGTGTGGGCTATCCACTGACATGCTGCATGGCGACATAGCTCTCTGCTTGGCAAGATGGTGCTGCATTGGTACCATTGGACTTACGCGTGCCCTGCTCTGAGGGTTTGGCCTCGGCCGACCCGGAATGCGCCATGCCTTTGGTGGCCACCGACTCCATGGAACGCCCTGCGAAGTTGTGCAACAAAGCGTGAACCCTTGGTGACCAAACCGGGACAAGCCCCCATCTGGGGGCTCTGATCCGATTGGAATGGCTCCGTACCGAATCACCGCAGCTGGTCTCTTCGGCTAGACGCCGCTGGTCAACAGTGCAAATGCAGCTAAGGGAAATCGGCAAACTGGTTGTGTACCTTCGGAAGATGCGGTGGCTCCAAGGGCCAGGGTGTCAGGCCTGCCCGTCGGGATTGCACGGAACCCTCCGGGGCTTGGTTGTCCTGTGCCAGGGCTGGCTTCCCAGCCGTCCTCTGGCCGTGGGCGTCCAGGCCCCACCTCAGCCGAAGGCCGCTTCTCCAGCGGGCGTGATCCTTGTGCCTCGGAACGGCCAAGCACGCCCCGCCGCGGCTCTTGGGTGGAGGCACGGAGCTTTGGGTGTGCAAAGAAGAGAGGCTGTGCCTTCGGGTGCGGCCTGGCTTCAGTTCCCGTGGGCGGGGAGATGGCCGACCTGAGACGTCGGCCCCATCCGTGGCACCCACGTGTGGTCTACTCGGAACTGTGTACTACGCAGGGGAATCTGACTGTTTAATTGAAACACAGCTTTGCGATGGGACCTGCTGGCTGGTTCCGCGAGGTGACTTCTGCCCAGTGCTCTGATTGTCAATGCAAAGAGATTTAGCCAAGCGCGGGTAAACGGCGGGAGTAACTATGACTCTCTTAAGGTAGCCAAATGCCTCGTCGACTGATTATTGACGCGCATGAATGGATCAACGAGATTCCTGCTGTCCCTAGATGCTGGCTGGTGAACCAACCGCCAAGGGAACGGGCTTGGGTGTTCCAGCGGGGAAAGAAGACCCTGTTGAGTTTGACTCTAGTCTGACAGAGTGCAGCAGCATGGAGGGTGTAGCACAGGTGGGAAGTGCGCGCCAACTCATGGCATTGATCATGGCCTTCGCGGCCATCTCGACTGTCGGCTCTTCCGTCCTTCTGGATATGATGAGGCTCCGCGCTGCTACGCGCAAGCTTGCAATGAAATACCACTACCTCCACAGCCGCTTTACTAATCGGATGATTCGGGTACGGCAGCCGCTGGCACCTCTTGGTGCCCGACCTAGAGGCACGTCCCTTGCGTCGTGCCTCACGGCCTCACCGCTTCGTGTGCCAAGCACAGTTCCGGGCCCTCGGGCCCGTGTGCGACCCAGGTGCTTTGTTCGCCGCAGCTTCGGGACACTGCTCAGATGGGGAGTTTGGCTGGGGCGGCACACCTGTTACAGGACAACGCAGGTGTCCCGAAGCACTGCTCAGGCGGGACGGAAACCCCTCACAGAGGAGCAGGTCAAAGGCACTGCTGATGCAGTCACTTTCAGTAAGAGTCCACAATGTGCAAGCGTGGCCTTGCGATCCTTTGGTCAAGCACGCGAGTTCCGGATATTGAAGCCAGAGGTGTCAGAAAAATTACCACAGGGATAACTGGCTTGTGGCAGCCAAGCGTTCGAAGCGACGTTGCTTTTTGATCCTTCGATGTCGGCTCTTCCTAGCTTCTCACCTGCAGCCGAGTAGAAGAGTTGGATTGTTCACCCACCAACAGGGAACGTGAGCTGGGTTTAGACCGTCGTGAGACAGGTTGGTTTTACCCTCCTGCAACGGCCGCTATTCTGTCTTCAGAACTCCCGATGAGCACGGTTTGCTTCTCGACGGCGATCCTTCGCGATTGCCTTCACACTTGTGATGATTGGGTTTGACGACGGCAGCGCGTGGTAGTACGAGAGGAACCCTCGTGCCATGCCTCTGGTTTCTGTGGTCGGCTGAGCGGCCGGGGCTTGCTAGTCTACACATGGCGGATATTGGCTGAAAGCATCTAAGTCTGAACCGGGCACCCGGCGTGTGCACACCCCATGGGGCAGCAGCATCCGAGCGCATGGCTTCGTGCGACTCGGTGCATCCTGTACCAGAGTGTCCGACAAACACCCCATGGGGCTCAGTGCCCGATCGCCTCCGCATACCGAACTTTGGACAAGCACTGTCAAATAAGGCTAGCGTGCCCTGCGTTCCGCGCGGGGTTGGATCTCCGATGGCCAATGCCGGGGCGTGCGTCTCGAATGCCGTGAAGAGGCCTGGGCTTCAGTCTCTGGTGACGTCCTTCGAAGGGCCCACGGAGGCCTCGCCGCGGCACAGCGAGAGCAGCGCACGCCTCCGGTCGGAGGAGGCAAGATGACGTGATTGGACAATCGCATGGCTTTCTATGGTTTTGGATCCGAGGCATCGCCCTCCAGTCAGCAGTGATGCAGTCGAAACATTCCGCGGCAAGGTTGCATGAGATAGCGTGACATTGATGGTGGGCTTCCGGGCCTACCATTGTGCATGCCTCTTTGGACACGGTCCCGCATGCATATCACGTGACTCTCATGGGCTGGTGTACTAAGGCGAGGAAGTTGCTTCACCGGAGATGAATCGTATGAGACTAGTACCGGTCCGAGCCTGTGAGCCGCAGTGGCCCCGCATGCTGTGGGTTCTCTGCCTCTGGTCAAGGGCTGGCACTGGGATCATCGCGCGGAGCAGGCCTCCACGTGGTGATTCCAGTGCTTGCCCAGTGCAGCCTTCATGGATCCCCGTTTCGGCTCGCCCGGCCGAATCGCGCGAGGAAAGCTCCCGTTCCGCGGGGCCCGTTTGTTACTATGTAAGGGGAGGCCCCCGGCGGCGTCGCATGGCGCCCCGGCCCCGAGACCGCCGGAGGCGATCCTGGGTCAGCCCGTCACCATCCCAGCCGGATGTCCTGTGCAGCCTTCATGGATCCCCGTTTCGGCTCGCCCGGCCGAATCGCGCGAGGAAAGCTCCCGTTCCGCGGGGCCCGTTTGTTACTATGTAAGGGGAGGCCCCCGGCGGCGTCGCATGGCGCCCCGGCCCCGAGACCGCCGGAGGCGATCCTGGGTCACAGCGTGAGGCAGGCTGCAACCTCCGCTATACAAATCAACCCAGCCCCCACGTGGATAAGACCCGTTCTGGTTGTATCGATCCCGCTGCGGCGCAGCCCTCGCGAGGCTGCCCTGCGGCGGGGCAACGGAGATGATGCAGAGGCATTCGATCGTGAGTTGGTACAGCCTTGGCTGTCGGCCATGGGGTGCGCGCCACCTCTGGCCATGGATCCGAGATCGCCCCCCGCCGGAGTCCATCTCCGGCGGGTTCCGAGACGCGGCCCGTGCATGCACATGCACGGGCGCTTGGAGAGCTCCGGTTCTCCGTGGTTTGATGCAGTCACCGACGGATTGGCTCCTCCACGGGGCGTCCGTCGGAGGGCGTGGCTCACGGCAAGCCACCGTGGAGAGGCCATTGACGCCCCTTCATGGGGTTCGATGGTCGCTCCTGGGCATGATGCAGTCGAGTGATTCTGGTTGATCCTGCCAGTTGTCATATGCTTCTCTCAAGGACTAAGCCATGCAAGTGTCAGAATACATGGGATTGAGAGTGAATCTGTGAATGGCTCATTACACCGGCGACAATCTGATGACTGTGCACTGGTTGCTTGGGGCCCTCGTGGTCCCCTGTGACATCGGTCCGGATATTCACCTCAACTGGGTGGCTAATACATGGAAGCTCAGAGCTGTGGCCCGTTCAGGGTCACTGGCAGTTGGCCGATATCAAGACCTGCGCCCGTACAGGGCAGCGTGCAAGGGTGATTCAGGCCGTTTTCTGTGATGGCAAAGATGGTTCTACCATGAATGCTCCACAGTGTGAGTCTCTGACCTATCAGCTCTGGTTGGTGGTGTAGTGGACCACCATGGCTATCACGGGTAACGGGAAATCAGGGTTTGATTCCGGAGAGGGAGCCTAAGAAACGGCTACCATTGCCAAGGCGAGCAGCAGGCGCGCAAATTGTCCACTGCCGACACTGGTCTGGCGAGACAGCGACGAGCCATAGCAGCCCTGCTCACCCTGTGTGGTGGGTGGGACTCCGCAATGAATGCTATCCAAACGCAGCAATGAGTATCAACTGGAGGGCAAGTCTGGTGCCAGCAGCTGCGGTAATTCCAGCTCCAAGAGCGTATACAAATGTTGCTGCTGTTGAAAAGCTCGTAGTCAACCCCTGGGCATGGGGCTGCAGGGCGTCCGGCCGCTCTGCTGGGGCTGTCTCCCGGCCGTCAGGCCGGGTGGCGGCCTCCGTGGATGCGCTGCTGGATTCAAACCCCCTGCAGATGGTCCCCGTGCCCGCTTTGCATGGGTTCGGACCGCTCCGGCAAGAAGCCTCCTTCAGTGGTGGCTGATGCGGTCATGCCTCTGACATGGGCGCGGGTCACTTGCGACCCGACCTCGGAGCCGTCCATGGATGCCACTGTGAACAACTCAGCGCGTCCAAAGCAAACGTGACTTGATTGCATGATTCAGCGCGGGATGGCAAAGGATCGACCATATGTGGACACAGCTGTTCTGCTGAGTCTCAGGGTCCGCAAAGGGCAACGCAGTGCTGGTGCCCCCAGATGGCCGGAGGCTATCCGCTCCGGCGGTGGCCTTCACCGGGCAGCTGGGCGGTGCTGGCTCTGAACGGCAGTGATGGGTCTGTTCGTCGTGATGGATATTGACACGCCAGAGGTGAAATTCTCAGACCGCTGTGGGATCAACTGCGGCAAAGGCGTTCCACTGGAGCATGTTCGTCGATCAAGAACGAGAGTGTGGGGAGCGAAGATGATCAGATACCATCGTAGTCTACCGCTGTAAACTATGTCAGCTCGGTGTCGGTGGGCCATAATCTCCTCAACAGGATGCCATCGGTTTCACTCCTCTGCAGCGAGAAATCAAAGCTTACGGATTCAGGGGGGAGTACGGTCTCAAGGCTGAAACTTAAAGGAATTGATGGAATGGCACCACAAGGCGTGGAGTATGCGGCTTAATTTGACTCAACACGGGGAATGTTACCAGGTCAGGACGCAGTCGGGATTGACAGATTGAGGGTTCTTTCTTGATCCTCTGGACGGTGGTGCATGGCCGCTCCTGATTGGTGGAGTGATTTGTCTGGTTGATTCCGATAACGAGTGAGACCTCTGCCTCTGAATAGTCCCCGGTCTCGCATTCATGTAGGACGGAACACCTGACCCGTGGGTCGGCTTGCCGGTCCCACCGGGGCTCGTGGATTACCCGTCTGAGAGTGCCGGGTATGCTGCTTCTCTCGGGTGCCGTGCATGTTTACCAAGTGCACGCAAGCCAGAGCCAACAGCAGGTCTGTGATGCTCCTAGATGTTCTGGGCCGCACGCGCACTACACTGGTCCAGTGAACAAGCCTTGGTGTCCCATCCATGGGACCGTCCTGCCCAGAAGTGGGCGGGCAACCTTTGCAGCTGTGAATGCGTGTTTGGGATTGATGCTTGCAACTATCTGTCATGAACAAGGAATGCCTGGTATGTGCACGTCATCAGCTTGCACAGATTATGTCCCTGCCATTTATACACACCGCCCATCGTTGCTACTGATGGCAGAATGATAAAGCCCTCAGGAACTCAAGCTGATTGGCACTCGTGCACATCAATGTCTTGTCATGGAATTTGGGCGATGTTCTGTTGCTAGAGGAAGCAAAAGTTGTAACAAGGTTGCTGTAGGTGAACCTGCAGCAGGATCATTGTCGAAGCTTTGTGCAACGCCACCTGCTGGTCAACCAGTGGGTGACGGCGCTGAGGGCTCTCCCGCGCCAGGGAGCAGAGATAGATGGTTGTTGATGTCCAACCTGCTGCAGTGGATGCCTTGGTCCATGTGATGTGGAAGAACGGAGTAGCCTTCGATACGGGAATTGCGAAATGCAGAGACTCGTGAGCTTTGTGGAGATGACTACCTTTGAACGCAACAGGCAAGTGGAGACCAGCGGTTCAATGCCGGTTTCTCCCTTTCGATGCTTCAGTGTCTGAGTCGGAATCGTTATCCAATACGGCTGCAATGATGCCACGGGATCCCATGTTCATCATGGGGTCATTTGGCGTGCAGAGCAGCGCGGAGGGGTGTCCTTCACCTCTCCGCGCGCAGAGGCTTGATCATGGAGCCCACGGACCGCGGCCCAGCCGCGACTCCGCGGGCTCAGAGCGGGGCGGTGCCAACGGCCTCTGGAGACAGAGACCCGTGGTGTTGCCCTCCGATTGGCCTTCGGACGCCCGTTGATGAGAACCGTTGGAGCATGCTGCATTGTGGAGTGATTCGAACCGTTGCATCACCCGCGGCCAAGCCCTGCACGGCGCTGGAACCATCATGGCACGCGGCGCTGGTGTTGGGCCTTCTCCGGCCGCGGGTGATGGGTTTGACACTCCCGGTGCACGGCCCTGATGGATGATTCATCGGGTTGCATTGCTTCGCAATGCCATCGGCTGGCGACCTGAAGCACAGAGAGCTACCTGCTGAATTTAAGCATATCACTTGGCAGAGGAAGAGACAGCAATCGCGATGGCTTCAGTAATGGCGAATGAACCAGATTGACACGGTCTACCCGTATCGTTGTTGGTCACCTGATGCGGTGAGCACTGGGTGCACTCCGGGATGCAATGCTGGCATGGGGATGGCTGTCACGGCTGCACAGACCTACTATGGCGCCGATCCAGAGTCAGAGTGGCCTGGGATGGTCCGCGATACCTGGGCTACAGCCCTCCTGTCAAGAGGACTGGTCGGTGTTCTTAGCCATGGTGTGCACACACGCCAGACCCTGGAGTAGAGCTGCTTGGGACTGTAGGTCAAACGGCCAGGCATGTCCGTGGCAAGGCTGCATACAGACATGGGACCGATAGCTAACAAGTAGACTGATCGAAACGTGCAAAGGACTCTGCAAAGAGGGTTCAAAGTGCCTGAAGCTGCGGCAGGCGACCGGTGGTGGATGCTTCCCTGACACAGAGGATTGCGATGCGGCCCCGGACCGTGAAGTGGCTGGCGGGACCATCCGTGGCTCTCGCACAGGCATTGGCGGTCGTGGGGCCCTTCCCGGCTTTTGGACAAGCGACCTCGGGTCTGGCCTGCGGCTGGCTGCAGAGCCCCACTCTCTGGTGGGATCGATTCGCAGTGGCATTCTGGCAGAGGCACTCCGCCTGTCTGGACCTGGGGGCATGCATTTGGTCGCTGTGACCTATGCCCCGACGGAGAAGAGGCTTCATTGGCTGGGATTCTGGATGGCTTCCGGGCTTGGCTTTGCTCTTTGGTGCTCTGCTGTCCCGCCCGGAGCCGTAACCCATGTCACGGAGCATCATCCTTCGAGAGGGCAAATGTGGCAAGGCAGAATGGCCCTGTGGGTGTCCGGTGTGCCCCTGTGTGGTGCACCGGATGCATGTGCCTACCAACCGCGCCGGGTGCAATCAGTGGGAGAGCTAGTGGTGTGCAGGCCCTCCAGGTCTCTCATCCCGGCTCTCGGTACCCCGGTTGGTGCACAGTGGTGCAAAGGTGTCAAGAGTGGCTTGGCAAGGCAGGGACATCCCCTGCCCGTCTTGAAACACGGACCAAGGAGTCTATCGGAGGCCGCAGGCAATGCTGTGCGTGTAGTCAAAGCTGGTACGGAGCAACTGGTGGCGGGGCCCGCTGTGCCGCCGCCTTGGCCGGGTTTGGCCTCCGCGACCCGACCCAGGCGTGGCATGCAGCAGTGGCCGCAGCTGCCGATTCTCCCGAACGTTGCCTGGTTAAAGCGAACGGACCACTTTCTCCGCGGTGCTACTGTGTTTCACCGCGCCTTTGGGGACTCTGAAGAGCGTGTGGCCATGCCTCTGGGGACTCTGCGCCGCGGTGCTGCCTCTTGGATCCATGCGGGATCTATGGTGCTGCGTGCCGCATGTTTCTCCATGGCGTGCAATGGCAAACCGATCTGATGCAAGAGCTGCCGAGCCTGAATCCAATGGACACTGGTTCTGAGTGCGAGGTGTCCTCCATGGGACCCGAAAGATGGTGAACTATACCTGGCTACGGCGAAGCCGTGGGAAACTGCGGTGGAGGCCGGTCGCAATCCTGACGTGCAAATCGTGTTGTCTGAGCGGGGCATAGGGGTGAAAGGCCAATCGAACCATCTAGTAGCTGGTTTCCGCCCAAGTTTCCCTCAGGATAGCTGGGGCTGGGAGTGTGTCCGAACTCGTCGATCGTGATGCGGCTTTTGTCCGGTAAAGCAATGCATGAGAGGCATTCTGGGGAGTCTATCAGTCCTCAACCTATTCTCAAACTGTGAATGGGCAAGCATCGGAGGCACACTTCTCTGCATCCGGCGTCTGTGTGTGGCGCGTCAAAGGCCATCCCTGGCCGACGGCGTGCCCAACGCAGTCCGCTGTGCCTGAGTGTGTTTGAGAGATGGTGGCAGCCTTCTGGCCTCAGCGGGGTGGGGCATTCTGCCCGGGCATCCGCTGAGGCCGCTGGGGCCCAACCCGGAACAGTGTGCAGCCCCATGTGGGCCATTACTGGTAAGCAGTGCTGGCGATGCGGGATGATCCGAGAGCGCGGTTGCAGGGTTCAAGTGCTGGCTCATACATAGAATCCACAAAGGATGTTGTCCGCTAGAGATAGCAGGGCGGTGGCCATGAAGGTTGGAATCCGCTTAGGAGTGTGTAACAACCCACCTGCCGAAGCGGGCAGCTTCGAAAATGGATGATGCTCAAGCCAGAGGCGTTGTTTGACTTACACCGCGCCGCTGCTGTGGCAGCAGGGCAGGTGCAGCAGTGCGTAGGCGAGACGCAAGGGTTCGCGGTGCTGGCTCCGGGGTGACCCGGAGGGAAGTATCCCTTGGTGCAGATCTTGGTTGCAGTAGCGAGTATTCTTTCTGGTGGCTCATGCAGGCTCTCTCTTGCAGAGGCCTGCTGCTGGCCTGAGTGGTTGAGGACTGGAGTGGAGCAGGCTTCCATACCAACAGCCGTTGAATATGGGTCAGTCGATTGTAAGCCAGATGGCAATGCTCACGGATACGGCAAAGGCTGCAAAGTTCGGGGCCTCTGGCTCCGGGTCGCCCGTCCCGCGGCTGGCGCCGTGCTGGTCCCCCACTGGGTGCCATGGGGTGCGCGGCGCTGTGCCCTTCGGGTGAAGCTCGGTGCCAGGGCTCTGCCTTGCAGGAGTGGCGAACAGGCAGACGAATCTAATATTCCGACACGCTGGTACCAGGGTCTTGGCTGATGATACTCAGAACGCTTTCTCGGAGAGATTGCTGGGAAGGGCCAGTGGCAACGCTGGTGTTCTCAAGTCCGGTGCTGCGGGGCCGCGTCTCGGTGGCGCCCCTGTGGAGTTGTCTTTTCCATCTGACAGCTGGAGTGTGTGGGCTATCCACTGACATGCTGCATGGCGACATAGCTCTCTGCTTGGCAAGATGGTGCTGCATTGGTACCATTGGACTTACGCGTGCCCTGCTCTGAGGGTTTGGCCTCGGCCGACCCGGAATGCGCCATGCCTTTGGTGGCCACCGACTCCATGGAACGCCCTGCGAAGTTGTGCAACAAAGCGTGAACCCTTGGTGACCAAACCGGGACAAGCCCCCATCTGGGGGCTCTGATCCGATTGGAATGGCTCCGTACCGAATCACCGCAGCTGGTCTCTTCGGCTAGACGCCGCTGGTCAACAGTGCAAATGCAGCTAAGGGAAATCGGCAAACTGGTTGTGTACCTTCGGAAGATGCGGTGGCTCCAAGGGCCAGGGTGTCAGGCCTGCCCGTCGGGATTGCACGGAACCCTCCGGGGCTTGGTTGTCCTGTGCCAGGGCTGGCTTCCCAGCCGTCCTCTGGCCGTGGGCGTCCAGGCCCCACCTCAGCCGAAGGCCGCTTCTCCAGCGGGCGTGATCCTTGTGCCTCGGAACGGCCAAGCACGCCCCGCCGCGGCTCTTGGGTGGAGGCACGGAGCTTTGGGTGTGCAAAGAAGAGAGGCTGTGCCTTCGGGTGCGGCCTGGCTTCAGTTCCCGTGGGCGGGGAGATGGCCGACCTGAGACGTCGGCCCCATCCGTGGCACCCACGTGTGGTCTACTCGGAACTGTGTACTACGCAGGGGAATCTGACTGTTTAATTGAAACACAGCTTTGCGATGGGACCTGCTGGCTGGTTCCGCGAGGTGACTTCTGCCCAGTGCTCTGATTGTCAATGCAAAGAGATTTAGCCAAGCGCGGGTAAACGGCGGGAGTAACTATGACTCTCTTAAGGTAGCCAAATGCCTCGTCGACTGATTATTGACGCGCATGAATGGATCAACGAGATTCCTGCTGTCCCTAGATGCTGGCTGGTGAACCAACCGCCAAGGGAACGGGCTTGGGTGTTCCAGCGGGGAAAGAAGACCCTGTTGAGTTTGACTCTAGTCTGACAGAGTGCAGCAGCATGGAGGGTGTAGCACAGGTGGGAAGTGCGCCCAACTCATGGCATTGATCATGGCCTTCGCGGCCATCTCGACTGTCGGCTCTTCCGTCCTTCTGGATATGATGAGGCTCCGCGCTGCTACGCGCAAGCTTGCAATGAAATACCACTACCTCCACAGCCGCTTTACTAATCGGATGATTCGGGTACGGCAGCCGCTGGCACCTCTTGGTGCCCGACCTAGAGGCACGTCCCTTGCGTCGTGCCTCACGGCCTCACCGCTTCGTGTGCCAAGCACAGTTCCGGGCCCTCGGGCCCGTGTGCGACCCAGGTGCTTTGTTCGCCGCAGCTTCGGGACACTGCTCAGATGGGGAGTTTGGCTGGGGCGGCACACCTGTTACAGGACAACGCAGGTGTCCCGAAGCACTGCTCAGGCGGGACGGAAACCCCTCACAGAGGAGCAGGTCAAAGGCACTGCTGATGCAGTCACTTTCAGTAAGAGTCCACAATGTGCAAGCGTGGCCTTGCGATCCTTTGGTCAAGCACGCGAGTTCCGGATATTGAAGCCAGAGGTGTCAGAAAAATTACCACAGGGATAACTGGCTTGTGGCAGCCAAGCGTTCGAAGCGACGTTGCTTTTTGATCCTTCGATGTCGGCTCTTCCTAGCTTCTCACCTGCAGCCGAGTAGAAGAGTTGGATTGTTCACCCACCAACAGGGAACGTGAGCTGGGTTTAGACCGTCGTGAGACAGGTTGGTTTTACCCTCCTGCAACGGCCGCTATTCTGTCTTCAGAACTCCCGATGAGCACGGTTTGCTTCTCGACGGCGATCCTTCGCGATTGCCTTCACACTTGTGATGATTGGGTTTGACGACGGCAGCGCGTGGTAGTACGAGAGGAACCCTCGTGCCATGCCTCTGGTTTCTGTGGTCGGCTGAGCGGCCGGGGCTTGCTAGTCTACACATGGCGGATATTGGCTGAAAGCATCTAAGTCTGAACCGGGCACCCGGCGTGTGCACACCCCATGGGGCAGCAGCATCCGAGCGCATGGCTTCGTGCGACTCGGTGCATCCTGTACCAGAGTGTCCGACAAACACCCCATGGGGCTCAGTGCCCGATCGCCTCCGCATACCGAACTTTGGACAAGCACTGTCAAATAAGGCTAGCGTGCCCTGCGTTCCGCGCGGGGTTGGATCTCCGATGGCCAATGCCGGGGCGTGCGTCTCGAATGCCGTGAAGAGGCCTGGGCTTCAGTCTCTGGTGACGTCCTTCGAAGGGCCCACGGAGGCCTCGCCGCGGCACAGCGAGAGCAGCGCACGCCTCCGGTCGGAGGAGGCAAGATGACGTGATTGGACAATCGCATGGCTTTCTATGGTTTTGGATCCGAGGCATCGCCCTCCAGTCAGCAGTGATGCAGTCGAAACATTCCGCGGCAAGGTTGCATGAGATAGCGTGACATTGATGGTGGGCTTCCGGGCCTACCATTGTGCATGCCTCTTTGGACACGGTCCCGCATGCATATCACGTGACTCTCATGGGCTGGTGTACTAAGGCGAGGAAGTTGCTTCACCGGAGATGAATCGTATGAGACTAGTACCGGTCCGAGCCTGTGAGCCGCAGTGGCCCCGCATGCTGTGGGTTCTCTGCCTCTGGTCAAGGGCTGGCACTGGGATCATCGCGCGGAGCAGGCCTCCACGTGGTGATTCCAGTGCTTGCCCAGTGCAGCCTTCATGGATCCCCGTTTCGGCTCGCCCGGCCGAATCGCGCGAGGAAAGCTCCCGTTCCGCGGGGCCCGTTTGTTACTATGTAAGGGGAGGCCCCCGGCGGCGTCGCATGGCGCCCCGGCCCCGAGACCGCCGGAGGCGATCCTGGGTCAGCCCGTCACCATCCCAGCCGGATGTCCTGTGCAGCCTTCATGGATCCCCGTTTCGGCTCGCCCGGCCGAATCGCGCGAGGAAAGCTCCCGTTCCGCGGGGCCCGTTTGTTACTATGTAAGGGGAGGCCCCCGGCGGCGTCGCATGGCGCCCCGGCCCCGAGACCGCCGGAGGCGATCCTGGGTCACAGCGTGAGGCAGGCTGCAACCTCCGCTATACAAATCAACCCAGCCCCCACGTGGATAAGACCCGTTCTGGTTGTATCGATCCCGCTGCGGCGCAGCCCTCGCGAGGCTGCCCTGCGGCGGGGCAACGGAGATGATGCAGAGGCATTCGATCGTGAGTTGGTACAGCCTTGGCTGTCGGCCATGGGGTGCGCGCCACCTCTGGCCATGGATCCGAGATCGCCCCCCGCCGGAGTCCATCTCCGGCGGGTTCCGAGACGCGGCCCGTGCATGCACATGCACGGGCGCTTGGAGAGCTCCGGTTCTCCGTGGTTTGATGCAGTCACCGACGGATTGGCTCCTCCACGGGGCGTCCGTCGGAGGGCGTGGCTCACGGCAAGCCACCGTGGAGAGGCCATTGACGCCCCTTCATGGGGTTCGATGGTCGCTCCTGGGCATGATGCAGTCGAGTGATTCTGGTTGATCCTGCCAGTTGTCATATGCTTCTCTCAAGGACTAAGCCATGCAAGTGTCAGAATACATGGGATTGAGAGTGAATCTGTGAATGGCTCATTACACCGGCGACAATCTGATGACTGTGCACTGGTTGCTTGGGGCCCTCGTGGTCCCCTGTGACATCGGTCCGGATATTCACCTCAACTGGGTGGCTAATACATGGAAGCTCAGAGCTGTGGCCCGTTCAGGGTCACTGGCAGTTGGCCGATATCAAGACCTGCGCCCGTACAGGGCAGCGTGCAAGGGTGATTCAGGCCGTTTTCTGTGATGGCAAAGATGGTTCTACCATGAATGCTCCACAGTGTGAGTCTCTGACCTATCAGCTCTGGTTGGTGGTGTAGTGGACCACCATGGCTATCACGGGTAACGGGAAATCAGGGTTTGATTCCGGAGAGGGAGCCTAAGAAACGGCTACCATTGCCAAGGCGAGCAGCAGGCGCGCAAATTGTCCACTGCCGACACTGGTCTGGCGAGACAGCGACGAGCCATAGCAGCCCTGCTCACCCTGTGTGGTGGGTGGGACTCCGCAATGAATGCTATCCAAACGCAGCAATGAGTATCAACTGGAGGGCAAGTCTGGTGCCAGCAGCTGCGGTAATTCCAGCTCCAAGAGCGTATACAAATGTTGCTGCTGTTGAAAAGCTCGTAGTCAACCCCTGGGCATGGGGCTGCAGGGCGTCCGGCCGCTCTGCTGGGGCTGTCTCCCGGCCGTCAGGCCGGGTGGCGGCCTCCGTGGATGCGCTGCTGGATTCAAACCCCCTGCAGATGGTCCCCGTGCCCGCTTTGCATGGGTTCGGACCGCTCCGGCAAGAAGCCTCCTTCAGTGGTGGCTGATGCGGTCATGCCTCTGACATGGGCGCGGGTCACTTGCGACCCGACCTCGGAGCCGTCCATGGATGCCACTGTGAACAACTCAGCGCGTCCAAAGCAAACGTGACTTGATTGCATGATTCAGCGCGGGATGGCAAAGGATCGACCATATGTGGACACAGCTGTTCTGCTGAGTCTCAGGGTCCGCAAAGGGCAACGCAGTGCTGGTGCCCCCAGATGGCCGGAGGCTATCCGCTCCGGCGGTGGCCTTCACCGGGCAGCTGGGCGGTGCTGGCTCTGAACGGCAGTGATGGGTCTGTTCGTCGTGATGGATATTGACACGCCAGAGGTGAAATTCTCAGACCGCTGTGGGATCAACTGCGGCAAAGGCGTTCCACTGGAGCATGTTCGTCGATCAAGAACGAGAGTGTGGGGAGCGAAGATGATCAGATACCATCGTAGTCTACCGCTGTAAACTATGTCAGCTCGGTGTCGGTGGGCCATAATCTCCTCAACAGGATGCCATCGGTTTCACTCCTCTGCAGCGAGAAATCAAAGCTTACGGATTCAGGGGGGAGTACGGTCTCAAGGCTGAAACTTAAAGGAATTGATGGAATGGCACCACAAGGCGTGGAGTATGCGGCTTAATTTGACTCAACACGGGGAATGTTACCAGGTCAGGACGCAGTCGGGATTGACAGATTGAGGGTTCTTTCTTGATCCTCTGGACGGTGGTGCATGGCCGCTCCTGATTGGTGGAGTGATTTGTCTGGTTGATTCCGATAACGAGTGAGACCTCTGCCTCTGAATAGTCCCCGGTCTCGCATTCATGTAGGACGGAACACCTGACCCGTGGGTCGGCTTGCCGGTCCCACCGGGGCTCGTGGATTACCCGTCTGAGAGTGCCGGGTATGCTGCTTCTCTCGGGTGCCGTGCATGTTTACCAAGTGCACGCAAGCCAGAGCCAACAGCAGGTCTGTGATGCTCCTAGATGTTCTGGGCCGCACGCGCACTACACTGGTCCAGTGAACAAGCCTTGGTGTCCCATCCATGGGACCGTCCTGCCCAGAAGTGGGCGGGCAACCTTTGCAGCTGTGAATGCGTGTTTGGGATTGATGCTTGCAACTATCTGTCATGAACAAGGAATGCCTGGTATGTGCACGTCATCAGCTTGCACAGATTATGTCCCTGCCATTTATACACACCGCCCATCGTTGCTACTGATGGCAGAATGATAAAGCCCTCAGGAACTCAAGCTGATTGGCACTCGTGCACATCAATGTCTTGTCATGGAATTTGGGCGATGTTCTGTTGCTAGAGGAAGCAAAAGTTGTAACAAGGTTGCTGTAGGTGAACCTGCAGCAGGATCATTGTCGAAGCTTTGTGCAACGCCACCTGCTGGTCAACCAGTGGGTGACGGCGCTGAGGGCTCTCCCGCGCCAGGGAGCAGAGATAGATGGTTGTTGATGTCCAACCTGCTGCAGTGGATGCCTTGGTCCATGTGATGTGGAAGAACGGAGTAGCCTTCGATACGGGAATTGCGAAATGCAGAGACTCGTGAGCTTTGTGGAGATGACTACCTTTGAACGCAACAGGCAAGTGGAGACCAGCGGTTCAATGCCGGTTTCTCCCTTTCGATGCTTCAGTGTCTGAGTCGGAATCGTTATCCAATACGGCTGCAATGATGCCACGGGATCCCATGTTCATCATGGGGTCATTTGGCGTGCAGAGCAGCGCGGAGGGGTGTCCTTCACCTCTCCGCGCGCAGAGGCTTGATCATGGAGCCCACGGACCGCGGCCCAGCCGCGACTCCGCGGGCTCAGAGCGGGGCGGTGCCAACGGCCTCTGGAGACAGAGACCCGTGGTGTTGCCCTCCGATTGGCCTTCGGACGCCCGTTGATGAGAACCGTTGGAGCATGCTGCATTGTGGAGTGATTCGAACCGTTGCATCACCCGCGGCCAAGCCCTGCACGGCGCTGGAACCATCATGGCACGCGGCGCTGGTGTTGGGCCTTCTCCGGCCGCGGGTGATGGGTTTGACACTCCCGGTGCACGGCCCTGATGGATGATTCATCGGGTTGCATTGCTTCGCAATGCCATCGGCTGGCGACCTGAAGCACAGAGAGCTACCTGCTGAATTTAAGCATATCACTTGGCAGAGGAAGAGACAGCAATCGCGATGGCTTCAGTAATGGCGAATGAACCAGATTGACACGGTCTACCCGTATCGTTGTTGGTCACCTGATGCGGTGAGCACTGGGTGCACTCCGGGATGCAATGCTGGCATGGGGATGGCTGTCACGGCTGCACAGACCTACTATGGCGCCGATCCAGAGTCAGAGTGGCCTGGGATGGTCCGCGATACCTGGGCTACAGCCCTCCTGTCAAGAGGACTGGTCGGTGTTCTTAGCCATGGTGTGCACACACGCCAGACCCTGGAGTAGAGCTGCTTGGGACTGTAGGTCAAACGGCCAGGCATGTCCGTGGCAAGGCTGCATACAGACATGGGACCGATAGCTAACAAGTAGACTGATCGAAACGTGCAAAGGACTCTGCAAAGAGGGTTCAAAGTGCCTGAAGCTGCGGCAGGCGACCGGTGGTGGATGCTTCCCTGACACAGAGGATTGCGATGCGGCCCCGGACCGTGAAGTGGCTGGCGGGACCATCCGTGGCTCTCGCACAGGCATTGGCGGTCGTGGGGCCCTTCCCGGCTTTTGGACAAGCGACCTCGGGTCTGGCCTGCGGCTGGCTGCAGAGCCCCACTCTCTGGTGGGATCGATTCGCAGTGGCATTCTGGCAGAGGCACTCCGCCTGTCTGGACCTGGGGGCATGCATTTGGTCGCTGTGACCTATGCCCCGACGGAGAAGAGGCTTCATTGGCTGGGATTCTGGATGGCTTCCGGGCTTGGCTTTGCTCTTTGGTGCTCTGCTGTCCCGCCCGGAGCCGTAACCCATGTCACGGAGCATCATCCTTCGAGAGGGCAAATGTGGCAAGGCAGAATGGCCCTGTGGGTGTCCGGTGTGCCCCTGTGTGGTGCACCGGATGCATGTGCCTACCAACCGCGCCGGGTGCAATCAGTGGGAGAGCTAGTGGTGTGCAGGCCCTCCAGGTCTCTCATCCCGGCTCTCGGTACCCCGGTTGGTGCACAGTGGTGCAAAGGTGTCAAGAGTGGCTTGGCAAGGCAGGGACATCCCCTGCCCGTCTTGAAACACGGACCAAGGAGTCTATCGGAGGCCGCAGGCAATGCTGTGCGTGTAGTCAAAGCTGGTACGGAGCAACTGGTGGCGGGGCCCGCTGTGCCGCCGCCTTGGCCGGGTTTGGCCTCCGCGACCCGACCCAGGCGTGGCATGCAGCAGTGGCCGCAGCTGCCGATTCTCCCGAACGTTGCCTGGTTAAAGCGAACGGACCACTTTCTCCGCGGTGCTACTGTGTTTCACCGCGCCTTTGGGGACTCTGAAGAGCGTGTGGCCATGCCTCTGGGGACTCTGCGCCGCGGTGCTGCCTCTTGGATCCATGCGGGATCTATGGTGCTGCGTGCCGCATGTTTCTCCATGGCGTGCAATGGCAAACCGATCTGATGCAAGAGCTGCCGAGCCTGAATCCAATGGACACTGGTTCTGAGTGCGAGGTGTCCTCCATGGGACCCGAAAGATGGTGAACTATACCTGGCTACGGCGAAGCCGTGGGAAACTGCGGTGGAGGCCGGTCGCAATCCTGACGTGCAAATCGTGTTGTCTGAGCGGGGCATAGGGGTGAAAGGCCAATCGAACCATCTAGTAGCTGGTTTCCGCCCAAGTTTCCCTCAGGATAGCTGGGGCTGGGAGTGTGTCCGAACTCGTCGATCGTGATGCGGCTTTTGTCCGGTAAAGCAATGCATGAGAGGCATTCTGGGGAGTCTATCAGTCCTCAACCTATTCTCAAACTGTGAATGGGCAAGCATCGGAGGCACACTTCTCTGCATCCGGCGTCTGTGTGTGGCGCGTCAAAGGCCATCCCTGGCCGACGGCGTGCCCAACGCAGTCCGCTGTGCCTGAGTGTGTTTGAGAGATGGTGGCAGCCTTCTGGCCTCAGCGGGGTGGGGCATTCTGCCCGGGCATCCGCTGAGGCCGCTGGGGCCCAACCCGGAACAGTGTGCAGCCCCATGTGGGCCATTACTGGTAAGCAGTGCTGGCGATGCGGGATGATCCGAGAGCGCGGTTGCAGGGTTCAAGTGCTGGCTCATACATAGAATCCACAAAGGATGTTGTCCGCTAGAGATAGCAGGGCGGTGGCCATGAAGGTTGGAATCCGCTTAGGAGTGTGTAACAACCCACCTGCCGAAGCGGGCAGCTTCGAAAATGGATGATGCTCAAGCCAGAGGCGTTGTTTGACTTACACCGCGCCGCTGCTGTGGCAGCAGGGCAGGTGCAGCAGTGCGTAGGCGAGACGCAAGGGTTCGCGGTGCTGGCTCCGGGGTGACCCGGAGGGAAGTATCCCTTGGTGCAGATCTTGGTTGCAGTAGCGAGTATTCTTTCTGGTGGCTCATGCAGGCTCTCTCTTGCAGAGGCCTGCTGCTGGCCTGAGTGGTTGAGGACTGGAGTGGAGCAGGCTTCCATACCAACAGCCGTTGAATATGGGTCAGTCGATTGTAAGCCAGATGGCAATGCTCACGGATACGGCAAAGGCTGCAAAGTTCGGGGCCTCTGGCTCCGGGTCGCCCGTCCCGCGGCTGGCGCCGTGCTGGTCCCCCACTGGGTGCCATGGGGTGCGCGGCGCTGTGCCCTTCGGGTGAAGCTCGGTGCCAGGGCTCTGCCTTGCAGGAGTGGCGAACAGGCAGACGAATCTAATATTCCGACACGCTGGTACCAGGGTCTTGGCTGATGATACTCAGAACGCTTTCTCGGAGAGATTGCTGGGAAGGGCCAGTGGCAACGCTGGTGTTCTCAAGTCCGGTGCTGCGGGGCCGCGTCTCGGTGGCGCCCCTGTGGAGTTGTCTTTTCCATCTGACAGCTGGAGTGTGTGGGCTATCCACTGACATGCTGCATGGCGACATAGCTCTCTGCTTGGCAAGATGGTGCTGCATTGGTACCATTGGACTTACGCGTGCCCTGCTCTGAGGGTTTGGCCTCGGCCGACCCGGAATGCGCCATGCCTTTGGTGGCCACCGACTCCATGGAACGCCCTGCGAAGTTGTGCAACAAAGCGTGAACCCTTGGTGACCAAACCGGGACAAGCCCCCATCTGGGGGCTCTGATCCGATTGGAATGGCTCCGTACCGAATCACCGCAGCTGGTCTCTTCGGCTAGACGCCGCTGGTCAACAGTGCAAATGCAGCTAAGGGAAATCGGCAAACTGGTTGTGTACCTTCGGAAGATGCGGTGGCTCCAAGGGCCAGGGTGTCAGGCCTGCCCGTCGGGATTGCACGGAACCCTCCGGGGCTTGGTTGTCCTGTGCCAGGGCTGGCTTCCCAGCCGTCCTCTGGCCGTGGGCGTCCAGGCCCCACCTCAGCCGAAGGCCGCTTCTCCAGCGGGCGTGATCCTTGTGCCTCGGAACGGCCAAGCACGCCCCGCCGCGGCTCTTGGGTGGAGGCACGGAGCTTTGGGTGTGCAAAGAAGAGAGGCTGTGCCTTCGGGTGCGGCCTGGCTTCAGTTCCCGTGGGCGGGGAGATGGCCGACCTGAGACGTCGGCCCCATCCGTGGCACCCACGTGTGGTCTACTCGGAACTGTGTACTACGCAGGGGAATCTGACTGTTTAATTGAAACACAGCTTTGCGATGGGACCTGCTGGCTGGTTCCGCGAGGTGACTTCTGCCCAGTGCTCTGATTGTCAATGCAAAGAGATTTAGCCAAGCGCGGGTAAACGGCGGGAGTAACTATGACTCTCTTAAGGTAGCCAAATGCCTCGTCGACTGATTATTGACGCGCATGAATGGATCAACGAGATTCCTGCTGTCCCTAGCTGCTGGCTGGTGAACCAACCGCCAAGGGAACGGCTTGGGTGTTCCAGCGGGGAAAGAAGACCCTGTTGAGTTTGAACTCTAGTCTGACAGAGTGCAGCAGCATGGAGGGTGTAGCACAGGTGGGAAGTGCGCGCCAACTCATGGCATTGATCATGGCCTTCGCGGCCATCTCGGACTGTCGGGCTCTTCCGTCCTTCTGGATATGATGAGGCTCCGCGCTGCTACGCGCAAGCTTGCAATGAAATACCACTACCTCCACAGCCGCTTTACTAATCGGATGGATTCGGGTACGGCAGCCGCTGGCACCTCTTGGTGCCCGACCTAGAGGCACGTCCCTTGCGTCGTGCTCACGGCCTCACCGCTTCGTGTGCCAAGCACAGTTCCGGGCCCTCGGGCCCGTGTGCGACCCAGGTGCTTTGTTCGCCGCAGCTTCGGGACACTGCTCAGATGGGAGTTTGGCTGGGGCGGCACACCTGTTACAGGACAACGCAGGTGTCCCGAAGCACTGCTCAGGCGGGACGGAAACCCCTCACAGAGGAGCAGGTCAAAGGCACTGCTGATGCAGTCACTTTCAGTAAGAGTCCACAATGTGCAAGCGTGGCCTTGCGATCCTTTGGTCAAGCACGCGAGTTCCGGATATTGAAGCCAGAGGTGTCAGAAAAATTACCACAGGGATAACTGGCTTGTGGCAGCCAAGCGTTCGAAGCGACGTTGCTTTTTGATCCTTCGATGTCGGCTCTTCCTAGCTTCTCACCTGCAGCCGAGTAGAAGAGTTGGATTGTTCACCCACCAACAGGGAACGTGAGCTGGGTTTAGACCGTCGTGAGACAGGTTGGTTTTACCCTCCTGCAACGGCCGCTATTCTGTCTTCAGAACTCCCGATGAGCACGGTTTGCTTCTCGACGGCGATCCTTCGCGATTGCCTTCACACTTTGTGATGATTGGGTTGACGACGGCAGCGCGTGGTAGTACGAGAGGAACCCTCGTGCCATGCCTCTGGTTTCTGTGGTCGGCTGAGCGGCCGGGGCTTGCTAGTCTACACATGGCGGATATTGTCTGAAAGCATCTAAGTCTGAACCGGGCACCCGGCGTGTGCACACCCCATGGGGCAGCAGCATCCGAGCGCATGGCTTCGTGCGACTCGGTGCATCCTGTACCAGAGTGTCCGACAAACACCCCATGGGGCTCAGTGCCCGATCGCCTCCGCATACCGAACTTTGGACAAGCACTGTCAAATAAGGCTAGCGTGCCCTGCGTTCCGCGCGGGGTTGGATCTCCGATGGCCAATGCCGGGGCGTGCGTCTCGAATGCCGTGAAGAGGCCTGGGCTTCAGTCTCTGGTGACGTCCTTCGAAGGGCCCACGGAGGCCTCGCCGCGGCACAGCGAGAGCAGCGCACGCCTCCGGTCGGAGGAGGCAAGATGACGTGATTGGACAATCGCATGGCTTTCTATGGTTTTGGATCCGAGGCATCGCCCTCCCAGTCAGCAGTGATGCAGTCGAACATTCCGCGGCAAGGTTGCATGAGATAGCGTGAACTTGATGGTGGGCTTCCGGGCCTTCCATTGTGCATGCCTCTTTGGACACGGTCCCGCATGCATATCACGTGAACTCTCATGGGCTGGTGTACTAAGGCGAGGAAGTTGCTTCACCGGAGATGAATCGTATGAGACTAGTACCGGTCCGAGCCTGTGAGCCGCAGTGGCCCCGCATGCTGTGGGTTCTCTGCCTCTGGTCAAGGGCTGGCACTGGGATCATCGCGCGGAGCAGGCCTCCACGTGGTGATTCCAGTGCTTGCCCAGTGCAGCCTTCATGGATCCCGTTTCGGCTCGCCCGGCCGAATCGCGCGAGGAAAGCTCCCGTTCCGCGGGGCCCGTTTGTTACTATGTAAGGGGAGGCCCCCGGCGGCGTCGCATGGCGCCCCGGCCCCGAGACCGCCGGAGGCGATCCTGGGTCAGCCCGTCACCATCCCAGCCGGATGTCCTGTGCAGCCTTCATGGATCCCCGTTTCGGCTCGCCCGGCGAATCGCGCGAGGAAAGCTCCCGTTCCGCGGGGCCCGTTTGTTACTATGTAAGGGGAGGCCCCCGGCGGCGTCGCATGGCGCCCCGGCCCCGAGACCGCCGGAGGCGATCCTGGGTCACAGCGTGAGGCAGGCTGCAACCTCCGCTATACAAATCAACCCAGCCCCCACGTGATAAGAACCCGTTCTGGTTTGTATCGATCCCGCTGCGGCGCAGCCCTCGCGAGGCTGCCCTGCGGCGGGGCAACGGAGATGATGCAGAGGCATTCGATCGTGAGTTGGTACAGCCTTGGCTGTCGGCCATGGGGTGCGCGCCACCTCTGGCCATGGATCCGAGATCGCCCCCGCCGGAGTCCATCTCCGGCGGGTTCCGAGACGCGGCCCGTGCATGCACATGCACGGGCGCTTGGAGAGCTCCGGTTCTCCGTGGTTGATGCAGTCACCGACGGATTGGCTCCTCAACGGGCGTCCGTCGGAAGGGCGTGGCTCACGGCAAGCCACCGTGGAGAGGCCATTGACGCCCCTTCATGGGGTTCGATGGTCGCTCCTGGGCATGATGCAGTCGAGTGATTCTGGTTGATCCTGCCAGTTGTCATATGCTTCTCTCAAGGACTAAGCCATGCAAGTGTCAGAATACATGGGATTGAGAGTGAATCTGTGAATGGCTCATTACACCGGCGACAATCTGATGACTGTGCACTGGTTGCTTGGGGCCCTCGTGGTCCCCTGTGACATCGGTCCGGATATTCACCTCAACTGGGTGGCTAATACATGGAAGCTCAGAGCTGTGGCCCGTTCAGGGTCACTGGCAGTTGGCCGATATCAAGACCTGCGCCCGTACAGGCAGCGTGCAAGGGTGATTCAGGCCGTTTCTGTGATGGCAAAGATGGTTCTACCATGAATGCTCCACAGTGTGAGTCTCTGACCTATCAGCTCTGGTTGGTGGTGTAGTGGACCACCATGGCTATCACGGGTAACGGGAAATCAGGGTTTGATTCCGGAGAGGGAGCCTAAGAAACGGCTACCATTGCCAAGGCGAGCAGCAGGCGCGCAAAATGTCCACTGCCGACACTGGTCTGGCGAGACAGCGACGAGCCATAGCAGCCCTGCTCACCCTGTGTGGTGGGTGGGGACTCCGCAATGAATGCTATCCAAACGCAGCAATGAGTATCAACTGGAGGGCAAGGTCTGGTGCCAGCAGCTGCGGTAATTCCCAGCTCCAAGAGCGTATACAAATGTTGCTGCTGTTGAAAAGCTCGTAGTCAACCCCTGGGCATGGGGCTGCAGGGCGTCCGGCCGCTCTGCTGGGGCTGTCTCCCGGCCGTCAGGCCGGGTGGCGGCCTCCGTGGATGCGCTGCTGGATTCAAACCCCCTGCAGATGGTCCCCGTGCCCGCTTTGCATGGGTTCGGACCGCTCCGGCAAGAAGCCTCCTTCAGTGGTGGCTGATGCGGTCATGCCTCTGACATGGGCGCGGGTCACTTGGCGACCCGACCTCGGAGCCGTCCATGGATGCCACTGTGAACAACTCAGCGCGTCCAAAGCAAACGTGACTTGATTGCATGATTCAGCGCGGGATGGCAAAGGATCGACCATATGTGGACACAGCTGTTCTGCTGAGTCTCAGGGTCCGCAAAGGGCAACGCAGTGCTGGTGCCCCCAGATGGCCGGAGGCTATCCGCTCCGGCGGTGGCCTTCACCGGGCAGCTGGGCGGTGCTGGCTCTGAACGGCAGTGATGGGTCTGTTCGTCGTGATGGATATTGACACGCCAGAGGTGAAATTCTCAGACCGCTGTGGGATCAACTGCGGCAAAGGCGTTCCACTGGAGCATGTTCGTCGATCAAGAACGAGAGTGGGGGAGCGAAGATGATCAGATACCATCGTAGTCTACCGCTGTAAACTATGTCAGCTCGGTGTCGGTGGGCCATAATCTCCTCAACCAGGAATGCCATCGGTTTCACTCCTCTGCAGCGAGAAATCAAAGCTTACGGATTCAGGGGGAGTACGGTCTCAAGGCTGAAACTTAAAGGAATTGATGGAATGGCACCACAAGGCGTGGAGTATGCGGCTTAATTTGACTCAACACGGGGAATGTTACCAGGTCAGGACGCAGTCGGGATTGACAGATTGAGGGTTCTTTCTTGATCCTCTGGACGGTGGTGCATGGCCGCTCCTGATTGGTGGAGTGATTTGGTCTGGTTGATTCCGATAACGAGTGAGACCTCTGCCTCTGAATAGTCCCCGGTCTCGCATTCATGTAGGACGGAACACCTGACCCGTGGGTCGGCTTGCCGGTCCCACCGGGGCTCGTGGATTACCCGTCTGAGAGTGCCGGGTATGCTGCTTCTCTCGGGTGCCGTGCATGTTTACCAAGTGCACGCAAGCCAGAGCCAACAGCAGGTCTGTGATGCTCCTAGATGTTCTGGGCCGCACGCGCACTAACACTGGTCCAGTGAACAAGCCTTGGTGTCCCATCCATGGGACCGTCCTGCCCAGAAGTGGGCGGGCAACCTTTGCAGCTGTGAATGCGTGTTTGGGATTGATGCTTGCAACTATCTGTCATGAACAAGGAATGGCCTGGTATGTGCACGTCATCAGCTTGCACAGATTATGTCCCTGCCATTTATTACACACCGCCCATCGTTGCTACTGATGGCAGAATGATAAAGCCCTCAGGAACTCAAGCTGATTGGCACTCGTGCACATCAATGTCTTGTCATGGAATTTGGGCGATGTTCTGTTGCTAGAGGAAGCAAAGTTGTATCAAGGTTGCTGTAGGTGAACCTGCAGCAGGATCATTGTCGAAGGCTTTGTGCAACGCCACCTGCTGGTCAACCAGTGGGTGACGGCGCTGAGGGCTCTCCCGCGCCAGGGGAGCAGAGATAGATGGTTGTTGATGTCCAACCTGCTGCAGTGGATGCCTTGGTCCATGTGATGTGGAAGAACGGAGTAGCCTTCGTTACGGGAAATTGCGAAATGCAGAGACTCGTGAGCTTTGTGGAGATGACTACCTTTGAACGCAACAGGCAAGTGGAGACCAGCGGTTCAATGCCGGTTTCTCCCTTTCGATGCTTCAGTGTCTGAGTCGGAATCGTTATCCAATACCGGCTGCAATGATGCCACGGGATCCCATGTTCATCATGGGGTCATTTGGCGTGCAGAGCAGCGCGGAGGGGTGTCCTTCACCTCTCCGCGCGCAGAGGCTTGATCATGGAGCCCACGGACCGCGGCCCAGCCGCGACTCCGCGGGCTCAGAGCGGGGCGGTGCCAACGGCCTCTGGAGACAGAGACCCGTGGTGTTGCCCTCCGATTGGCCTTCGGACGCCCGTTGATGAGAACCGTTGGAGCATGCTGCATTGTGGAGTGATTCGAACCGTTGCATCACCCGCGGCCAAGCCCTGCACGGCGCTGGAACCATCATGGCACGCGGCGCTGGTGTTGGGCCTTCTCCGGCCGCGGGTGAGGGTTTGACACTCCCGGTGCACGGCCCTGATGGATGATTCATCGGGTTGCATTGCTTCGCAATGCCATCGGCTGGCGACCTGAAGCACAGAGAGCTACCTGCTGAATTTAAGCATATCACTTGGCAGAGGAAGAGACAGCAATCGCGATGGCTTCAGTAATGGCGAATGAACCAGATTGACACGGTCTACCCGTATCGTTGTTGGTCACCTGATGCGGTGAGCACTGGGTGCACTCCGGGATGCAATGCTGGCATGGGGATGGCTGTCACGGCTGCACAGACCTACTATGGCGCCGATCCAGAGTCAGAGTGGCCTGGGATGGTCCGCGATACCTGGGCTACAGCCCTCCTGTCAAGAGGACTGGTCGGTGTTCTTAGCCATGGTGTGCACACACGCCAGACCCTGGAGTAGAGCTGCTTGGGACTGTAGGTCAAACGGCCAGGCATGTCCGTGGCAAGGCTGCATACAGACATGGGACCGATAGCTAACAAGTAGACTGATCGAAACGTGCAAAGGACTCTGCAAAGAGGGTTCAAAGTGCCTGAAGCTGCGGCAGGCGACCGGTGGTGGATGCTTCCCTGACACAGAGGATTGCGATGCGGCCCCGGACCGTGAAGTGGCTGGCGGGACCATCCGTGGCTCTCGCACAGGCATTGGCGGTCGTGGGGCCCTTCCCGGCTTTTGGACAAGCGACCTCGGGTCTGGCCTGCGGCTGGCTGCAGAGCCCCACTCTCTGGTGGGATCGATTCGCAGTGGCATTCTGGCAGAGGCACTCCGCCTGTCTGGACCTGGGGGCATGCATTTGGTCGCTGTGACCTATGCCCCGACGGAGAAGAGGCTTCATTGGCTGGGATTCTGGATGGCTTCCGGGCTTGGCTTTGCTCTTTGGTGCTCTGCTGTCCCGCCCGGAGCCGTAACCCATGTCACGGAGCATCATCCTTCGAGAGGGCAAATGTGGCAAGGCAGAATGGCCCTGTGGGTGTCCGGTGTGCCCCTGTGTGGTGCACCGGAAGCATGTGCCTACCAACCGCGCCGGGTGCAATCAGTGGGAGAGCTAGTGGTGTGCAGGCCCTCCAGGTCTCTCATCCCGGCTCTCGGTACCCCGGTTGGTGCACAGTGGTGCAAAGGTGTCAAGAGTGGCTTGGCAAGGCAGGGACATCCCCTGCCCGTCTTGAAACACGGACCAAGGAGTCTATCGGAGGCCGCAGGCAATGCTGTGCGTGTAGTCAAAGCTGGTACGGAGCAACTGGTGGCGGGGCCCGCTGTGCCGCCGCCTTGGCCGGGTTTGGCCTCCGCGACCCGACCCAGGCGTGGCATGCAGCAGTGGCCGCAGCTGCCGATTCTCCCGAACGTTGCCTGGTTAAAGCGAACGGACCACTTTCTCCGCGGTGCTACTGTGTTTCACCGCGCCTTTGGGGACTCTGAAGAGCGTGTGGCCATGCCTCTGGGGACTCTGCGCCGCGGTGCTGCCTCTTGGATCCATGCGGGATCTATGGTGCTGCGTGCCGCATGTTTCTCCATGGCGTGCAATGGCAAACCGATCTGATGCAAGAGCTGCCGAGCCTGAATCCAATGGACACTGGTTCTGAGTGCGAGGTGTCCTCCATGGGACCCGAAAGATGGTGAACTATACCTGGCTACGGCGAAGCCGTGGGAAACTGCGGTGGAGGCCGGTCGCAATCCTGACGTGCAAATCGTGTTGTCTGAGCGGGGCATAGGGGTGAAAGGCCAATCGAACCATCTAGTAGCTGGTTTCCGCCCAAGTTTCCCTCAGGATAGCTGGGGCTGGGAGTGTGTCCGAACTCGTCGATCGTGATGCGGCTTTTGTCCGGTAAAGCAATGCATGAGAGGCATTCTGGGGAGTCTATCAGTCCTCAACCTATTCTCAAACTGTGAATGGGCAAGCATCGGAGGCACACTTCTCTGCATCCGGCGTCTGTGTGTGGCGCGTCAAAGGCCATCCCTGGCCGACGGCGTGCCCAACGCAGTCCGCTGTGCCTGAGTGTGTTTGAGAGATGGTGGCAGCCTTCTGGCCTCAGCGGGGTGGGGCATTCTGCCCGGGCATCCGCTGAGGCCGCTGGGGCCCAACCCGGAACAGTGTGCAGCCCCATGTGGGCCATTACTGGTAAGCAGTGCTGGCGATGCGGGATGATCCGAGAGCGCGGTTGCAGGGTTCAAGTGCTGGCTCATACATAGAATCCACAAAGGATGTTGTCCGCTAGAGATAGCAGGGCGGTGGCCATGAAGGTTGGAATCCGCTTAGGAGTGTGTAACAACCCACCTGCCGAAGCGGGCAGCTTCGAAAATGGATGATGCTCAAGCCAGAGGCGTTGTTTGACTTACACCGCGCCGCTGCTGTGGCAGCAGGGCAGGTGCAGCAGTGCGTAGGCGAGACGCAAGGGTTCGCGGTGCTGGCTCCGGGGTGACCCGGAGGGAAGTATCCCTTGGTGCAGATCTTGGTTGCAGTAGCGAGTATTCTTTCTGGTGGCTCATGCAGGCTCTCTCTTGCAGAGGCCTGCTGCTGGCCTGAGTGGTTGAGGACTGGAGTGGAGCAGGCTTCCATACCAACAGCCGTTGAATATGGGTCAGTCGATTGTAAGCCAGATGGCAATGCTCACGGATACGGCAAAGGCTGCAAAGTTCGGGGCCTCTGGCTCCGGGTCGCCCGTCCCGCGGCTGGCGCCGTGCTGGTCCCCCACTGGGTGCCATGGGGTGCGCGGCGCTGTGCCCTTCGGGTGAAGCTCGGTGCCAGGGCTCTGCCTTGCAGGAGTGGCGAACAGGCAGACGAATCTAATATTCCGACACGCTGGTACCAGGGTCTTGGCTGATGATACTCAGAACGCTTTCTCGGAGAGATTGCTGGGAAGGGCCAGTGGCAACGCTGGTGTTCTCAAGTCCGGTGCTGCGGGGCCGCGTCTCGGTGGCGCCCCTGTGGAGTTGTCTTTTCCATCTGACAGCTGGAGTGTGTGGGCTATCCACTGACATGCTGCATGGCGACATAGCTCTCTGCTTGGCAAGATGGTGCTGCATTGGTACCATTGGACTTACGCGTGCCCTGCTCTGAGGGTTTGGCCTCGGCCGACCCGGAATGCGCCATGCCTTTGGTGGCCACCGACTCCATGGAACGCCCTGCGAAGTTGTGCAACAAAGCGTGAACCCTTGGTGACCAAACCGGGACAAGCCCCATCTGGGGGCTCTGATCCGATTGGAATGGCTCCGTACCGAATCACCGCAGCTGGTCTCTTCGGCTAGACGCCGCTGGTCAACAGTGCAAATGCAGCTAAGGGAAATCGGCAAACTGGTTGTGTACCTTCGGAAGATGCGGTGGCTCCAAGGGCCAGGGTGTCAGGCCTGCCCGTCGGGATTGCACGGAACCCTCCGGGGCTTGGTTGTCCTGTGCCAGGGCTGGCTTCCCAGCCGTCCTCTGGCCGTGGGCGTCCAGGCCCCACCTCAGCCGAAGGCCGCTTCTCCAGCGGGCGTGATCCTTGTGCCTCGGAACGGCCAAGCACGCCCCGCCGCGGCTCTTGGGTGGAGGCACGGAGCTTTGGGTGTGCAAAGAAGAGAGGCTGTGCCTTCGGGTGCGGCCTGGCTTCAGTTCCCGTGGGCGGGGAGATGGCCGACCTGAGACGTCGGCCCCATCCGTGGCACCCACGTGTGGTCTACTCGGAACTGTGTACTACGCAGGGGAATCTGACTGTTTAATTGAAACACAGCTTTGCGATGGGACCTGCTGGCTGGTTCCGCGAGGTGACTTCTGCCCAGTGCTCTGATTGTCAATGCAAAGAGATTTAGCCAAGCGCGGGTAAACGGCGGGAGTAACTATGACTCTCTTAAGGTAGCCAAATGCCTCGTCGACTGATTATTGACGCGCATGAATGGATCAACGAGATTCCTGCTGTCCCTAGATGCTGGCTGGTGAACCAACCGCCAAGGGAACGGGCTTGGGTGTTCCAGCGGGGAAAGAAGACCCTGTTGAGTTTGACTCTAGTCTGACAGAGTGCAGCAGCATGGAGGGTGTAGCACAGGTGGGAAGTGCGCGCCAACTCATGGCATTGATCATGGCCTTCGCGGCCATCTCGACTGTCGGCTCTTCCGTCCTTCTGGATATGATGAGGCTCCGCGCTGCTACGCGCAAGCTTGCAATGAAATACCACTACCTCCACAGCCGCTTTACTAATCGGATGATTCGGGTACGGCAGCCGCTGGCACCTCTTGGTGCCCGACCTAGAGGCACGTCCCTTGCGTCGTGCCTCACGGCCTCACCGCTTCGTGTGCCAAGCACAGTTCCGGGCCCTCGGGCCCGTGTGCGACCCAGGTGCTTTGTTCGCCGCAGCTTCGGGACACTGCTCAGATGGGGAGTTTGGCTGGGGCGGCACACCTGTTACAGGACAACGCAGGTGTCCCGAAGCACTGCTCAGGCGGGACGGAAACCCCTCACAGAGGAGCAGGTCAAAGGCACTGCTGATGCAGTCACTTTCAGTAAGAGTCCACAATGTGCAAGCGTGGCCTTGCGATCCTTTGGTCAAGCACGCGAGTTCCGGATATTGAAGCCAGAGGTGTCAGAAAAATTACCACAGGGATAACTGGCTTGTGGCAGCCAAGCGTTCGAAGCGACGTTGCTTTTTGATCCTTCGATGTCGGCTCTTCCTAGCTTCTCACCTGCAGCCGAGTAGAAGAGTTGGATTGTTCACCCACCAACAGGGAACGTGAGCTGGGTTTAGACCGTCGTGAGACAGGTTGGTTTTACCCTCCTGCAACGGCCGCTATTCTGTCTTCAGAACTCCCGATGAGCACGGTTTGCTTCTCGACGGCGATCCTTCGCGATTGCCTTCACACTTGTGATGATTGGGTTTGACGACGGCAGCGCGTGGTAGTACGAGAGGAACCCTCGTGCCATGCCTCTGGTTTCTGTGGTCGGCTGAGCGGCCGGGGCTTGCTAGTCTACACATGGCGGATATTGGCTGAAAGCATCTAAGTCTGAACCGGGCACCCGGCGTGTGCACACCCCATGGGGCAGCAGCATCCGAGCGCATGGCTTCGTGCGACTCGGTGCATCCTGTACCAGAGTGTCCGACAAACACCCCATGGGGCTCAGTGCCCGATCGCCTCCGCATACCGAACTTTGGACAAGCACTGTCAAATAAGGCTAGCGTGCCCTGCGTTCCGCGCGGGGTTGGATCTCCGATGGCCAATGCCGGGGCGTGCGTCTCGAATGCCGTGAAGAGGCCTGGGCTTCAGTCTCTGGTGACGTCCTTCGAAGGGCCCACGGAGGCCTCGCCGCGGCACAGCGAGAGCAGCGCACGCCTCCGGTCGGAGGAGGCAAGATGACGTGATTGGACAATCGCATGGCTTTCTATGGTTTTGGATCCGAGGCATCGCCCTCCAGTCAGCAGTGATGCAGTCGAAACATTCGCGGCAAGGTTGCATGAGATAGCGTGACATTGATGGTGGCTTCCGGGCCTACCATTGTGCATGCCTCTTTGGACACGGTCCCGCATGCATATCACGTGACTCTCATGGGCTGGTGTACTAAGGCGAGGAAGTTGCTTCACCGGGAGATGAATCGTATGAGACTAGTACCGGTCCGAGCCTGTGAGCCGCAGTGGCCCCGCATGCTGTGGGTTCTCTGCCTCTGGTCAAGGGCTGGCACTGGGATCATCGCGCGGAGCAGGCCTCCACGTGGTGATTCCAGTGCTTGCCCAGTGCAGCCTTCATGGATCCCCGTTTCGGCTCGCCCGGCCGAATCGCGCGAGGAAAGCTCCCGTTCCGCGGGGCCGTTTGTTACTATGTAAGGGGAGGCCCCCGGCGGCGTCGCATGGCGCCCCGGCCCCGAGACCGCCGGAGGCGATCCTGGGTCAGCCCGTCACCATCCCAGCCCGGATGTCCTGTGCAGCCTTCATGGATCCCCGTTTCGGCTCGCCCGGCCGAATCGCGCGAGGAAAGCTCCCGTTCCGCGGGGCCCGTTTGTTACTATGTAAGGGGAGGCCCCCGGCGGCGTCGCATGGCGCCCCGGCCCCGAGACCGCCGGAGGCGATCCTGGGTCACAGCGTGAGGCAGGCTGCAACCTCCGCTATACAAATCAACCCAGCCCCCACGTGGATAAGACCCGTTCTGGTTGTATCGATCCCGCTGCGGCGCAGCCCTCGCGAGGCTGCCCTGCGGCGGGGCAACGGAGATGATGCAGAGGCATTCGATCGTGAGTTGGTACAGCCTTGGCTGTCGGCCATGGGGTGCGCGCCACCTCTGGCCATGGATCCGAGATCGCCCCCCGCCGGAGTCCATCTCCGCGGGTTCCGAGACGCGGCCCGTGCATGCACATGCACGGGCGCTTGGAGAGCTCCGGTTCTCCGTGGTTTGATGCAGTCACCGACGGATTGGCTCCTCCACGGGGCGTCCGTCGGAGGGCGTGGCTCACGGCAAGCCACCGTGGAGAGGCCATTGACGCCCCTTCATGGGGTTCGATGGTCGCTCCTGGGCATGATGCAGTCGAGTGATTCTGGTTGATCCTGCCAGTTGTCATATGCTTCTCTCAAGGACTAAGCCATGCAAGTGTCAGAATACATGGGATTGAGAGTGAATCTGTGAATGGCTCATTACACCGGCGACAATCTGATGACTGTGCACTGGTTGCTTGGGGCCCTCGTGGTCCCCTGTGACATCGGTCCGGATATTCACCTCAACTGGGTGGCTAATACATGGAAGCTCATCAGAGCTGTGGCCCGTTCAGGGTCACTGGCAGTTGGCCGATATCAAGACCTGCGCCCGTACAGGGCAGCGTGCAAGGGTGATTCAGGCCGTTTTCTGTGATGGCAAAGATGGTTCTACCATGAATGCTCCACAGTGTGAGTCTCTGACCTATCAGCTCTGGTTGGTGGTGTAGTGGACCACCATGGCTATCACGGGTAACGGGAAATCAGGGTTTGATTCCGGAGAGGGAGCCTAAGAAACGGCTACCATTGCCAAGGCGAGCAGCAGGCGCGCAAATTGTCCACTGCCGACACTGGTCTGGCGAGACAGCGACGAGCCATAGCAGCCCTGCTCACCCTGTGTGGTGGGTGGGACTCCGCAATGAATGCTATCCAAACGCAGCAATGAGTATCAACTGGAGGGCAAGTCTGGTGCCAGCAGCTGCGGTAATTCCAGCTCCAAGAGCGTATACAAATGTTGCTGCTGTTGAAAAGCTCGTAGTCAACCCCTGGGCATGGGGCTGCAGGGCGTCCGGCCGCTCTGCTGGGGCTGTCTCCCGGCCGTCAGGCCGGGTGGCGGCCTCCGTGGATGCGCTGCTGGATTCAAACCCCCTGCAGATGGTCCCCGTGCCCGCTTTGCATGGGTTCGGACCGCTCCGGCAAGAAGCCTCCTTCAGTGGTGGCTGATGCGGTCATGCCTCTGACATGGGCGCGGGTCACTTGCGACCCGACCTCGGAGCCGTCCATGGATGCCACTGTGAACAACTCAGCGCGTCCAAAGCAAACGTGACTTGATTGCATGATTCAGCGCGGGATGGCAAAGGATCGACCATATGTGGACACAGCTGTTCTGCTGAGTCTCAGGGTCCGCAAAGGGCAACGCAGTGCTGGTGCCCCCAGATGGCCGGAGGCTATCCGCTCCGGCGGTGGCCTTCACCGGGCAGCTGGGCGGTGCTGGCTCTGAACGGCAGTGATGGGTCTGTTCGTCGTGATGGATATTGACACGCCAGAGGTGAAATTCTCAGACCGCTGTGGGATCAACTGCGGCAAAGGCGTTCCACTGGAGCATGTTCGTCGATCAAGAACGAGAGTGTGGGGAGCGAAGATGATCAGATACCATCGTAGTCTACCGCTGTAAACTATGTCAGCTCGGTGTCGGTGGGCCATAATCTCCTCAACAGGATGCCATCGGTTTCACTCCTCTGCAGCGAGAAATCAAAGCTTACGGATTCAGGGGGGAGTACGGTCTCAAGGCTGAAACTTAAAGGAATTGATGGAATGGCACCACAAGGCGTGGAGTATGCGGCTTAATTTGACTCAACACGGGGAATGTTACCAGGTCAGGACGCAGTCGGGATTGACAGATTGAGGGTTCTTTCTTGATCCTCTGGACGGTGGTGCATGGCCGCTCCTGATTGGTGGAGTGATTTGTCTGGTTGATTCCGATAACGAGTGAGACCTCTGCCTCTGAATAGTCCCCGGTCTCGCATTCATGTAGGACGGAACACCTGACCCGTGGGTCGGCTTGCCGGTCCCACCGGGGCTCGTGGATTACCCGTCTGAGAGTGCCGGGTATGCTGCTTCTCTCGGGTGCCGTGCATGTTTACCAAGTGCACGCAAGCCAGAGCCAACAGCAGGTCTGTGATGCTCCTAGATGTTCTGGGCCGCACGCGCACTACACTGGTCCAGTGAACAAGCCTTGGTGTCCCATCCATGGGACCGTCCTGCCCAGAAGTGGGCGGGCAACCTTTGCAGCTGTGAATGCGTGTTTGGGATTGATGCTTGCAACTATCTGTCATGAACAAGGAATGCCTGGTATGTGCACGTCATCAGCTTGCACAGATTATGTCCCTGCCATTTATACACACCGCCCATCGTTGCTACTGATGGCAGAATGATAAAGCCCTCAGGAACTCAAGCTGATTGGCACTCGTGCACATCAATGTCTTGTCATGGAATTTGGGCGATGTTCTGTTGCTAGAGGAAGCAAAAGTTGTAACAAGGTTGCTGTAGGTGAACCTGCAGCAGGATCATTGTCGAAGCTTTGTGCAACGCCACCTGCTGGTCAACCAGTGGGTGACGGCGCTGAGGGCTCTCCCGCGCCAGGGAGCAGAGATAGATGGTTGTTGATGTCCAACCTGCTGCAGTGGATGCCTTGGTCCATGTGATGTGGAAGAACGGAGTAGCCTTCGATACGGGAATTGCGAAATGCAGAGACTCGTGAGCTTTGTGGAGATGACTACCTTTGAACGCAACAGGCAAGTGGAGACCAGCGGTTCAATGCCGGTTTCTCCCTTTCGATGCTTCAGTGTCTGAGTCGGAATCGTTATCCAATACGGCTGCAATGATGCCACGGGATCCCATGTTCATCATGGGGTCATTTGGCGTGCAGAGCAGCGCGGAGGGGTGTCCTTCACCTCTCCGCGCGCAGAGGCTTGATCATGGAGCCCACGGACCGCGGCCCAGCCGCGACTCCGCGGGCTCAGAGCGGGGCGGTGCCAACGGCCTCTGGAGACAGAGACCCGTGGTGTTGCCCTCCGATTGGCCTTCGGACGCCCGTTGATGAGAACCGTTGGAGCATGCTGCATTGTGGAGTGATTCGAACCGTTGCATCACCCGCGGCCAAGCCCTGCACGGCGCTGGAACCATCATGGCACGCGGCGCTGGTGTTGGGCCTTCTCCGGCCGCGGGTGATGGGTTTGACACTCCCGGTGCACGGCCCTGATGGATGATTCATCTGGTTGCATTGCTTCGCAATGCCATCGGCTGGCGACCTGAAGCACAGAGAGCTACCTGCTGAATTTAAGCATATCACTTGGCAGAGGAAGAGACAGCAATCGCGATGGCTTCAGTAATGGCGAATGAACCAGATTGACACGGTCTACCCGTATCGTTGTTGGTCACCTGATGCGGTGAGCCACTGGGTGCACTCCGGGATGCAATGCTGGCATGGGGATGGCTGTCACGGCTGCACAGACCTACTATGGCGCCGATCCAGAGTCAGAGTGGCCTGGGATGGTCCGCGATACCTGGGCTACAGCCTCCTGTCAAGAGGACTGGTCGGTGTTCTTAGCCATGGTGTGCACACACGCCAGACCCTGGAGTAGAGCTGCTTGGGACTGTAGGTCAAACGGCCAGGCATGTCCGTGGCAAGGCTGCATACAGACATGGACCGATAGCTAACAAGTAGACTGATCGAAACGTTGCAAAGGACTCTGCAAAGAGGGTTCAAAGTGCCTGAAGCTGCGGCAGGCGACCGGTGGTGGATGCTTCCCTGACACAGAGGATTGCGATGCGGCCCGGACCGTGAAGTGGCTGGCGGGACCATCCGTGGCTCTCGCACAGGCATTGGCGGTCGTGGGGCCCTTCCCGGCTTTTGGACAAGCGACCTCGGGTCTGGCCTGCGGCTGGCTGCAGAGCCCCACTCTCTGGTGGGATCGATTCGCAGTGGCATTCTGGCAGAGGCACTCCGCCTGTCTGGACCTGGGGGCATGCATTTGGTCGCTGTGACCTATGCCCCGACGGAGAAGAGGCTTCATTGGCTGGGATTCTGGATGGCTTCCGGGCTTGGCTTTGCTCTTTGGTGCTCTGCTGTCCCGCCCGGAGCCGTAACCCATGTCACGGAGCATCATCCTTCGAGAGGGCAAATGTGGCAAGGCAGAATGGCCCTGTGGGTGTCCGGTGTGCCCCTGTGTGGTGCACCGGATGCATGTGCCTACCAACCGCGCCGGGTGCAATCAGTGGGAGAGCTAGTGGTGTGCAGGCCCTCCAGGTCTCTCATCCCGGCTCTCGGTACCCCGGTTGGTGCACAGTGGTGCAAAGGTGTCAAGAGTGGCTTGGCAAGGCAGGGACATCCCCTGCCCGTCTTGAAACACGGACCAAGGAGTCTATCGGAGGCCGCAGGCAATGCTGTGCGTGTAGTCAAAGCTGGTACGGAGCAACTGGTGGCGGGGCCCGCTGTGCCGCCGCCTTGGCCGGGTTTGGCCTCCGCGACCCGACCCAGGCGTGGCATGCAGCAGTGGCCGCAGCTGCCGATTCTCCCGAACGTTGCCTGGTTAAAGCGAACGGACCACTTTCTCCGCGGTGCTACTGTGTTTCACCGCGCCTTTGGGGACTCTGAAGAGCGTGTGGCCATGCCTCTGGGGACTCTGCGCCGCGGTGCTGCCTCTTGGATCCATGCGGGATCTATGGTGCTGCGTGCCGCATGTTTCTCCATGGCGTGCAATGGCAAACCGATCTGATGCAAGAGCTGCCGAGCCTGAATCCAATGGACACTGGTTCTGAGTGCGAGGTGTCCTCCATGGGACCCGAAAGATGGTGAACTATACCTGGCTACGGCGAAGCCGTGGGAAACTGCGGTGGAGGCCGGTCGCAATCCTGACGTGCAAATCGTGTTGTCTGAGCGGGGCATAGGGGTGAAAGGCCAATCGAACCATCTAGTAGCTGGTTTCCGCCCAAGTTTCCCTCAGGATAGCTGGGGCTGGGAGTGTGTCCGAACTCGTCGATCGTGATGCGGCTTTTGTCCGGTAAAGCAATGCATGAGAGGCATTCTGGGGAGTCTATCAGTCCTCAACCTATTCTCAAACTGTGAATGGGCAAGCATCGGAGGCACACTTCTCTGCATCCGGCGTCTGTGTGTGGCGCGTCAAAGGCCATCCCTGGCCGACGGCGTGCCCAACGCAGTCCGCTGTGCCTGAGTGTGTTTGAGAGATGGTGGCAGCCTTCTGGCCTCAGCGGGGTGGGGCATTCTGCCCGGGCATCCGCTGAGGCCGCTGGGGCCCAACCCGGAACAGTGTGCAGCCCCATGTGGGCCATTACTGGTAAGCAGTGCTGGCGATGCGGGATGATCCGAGAGCGCGGTTGCAGGGTTCAAGTGCTGGCTCATACATAGAATCCACAAAGGATGTTGTCCGCTAGAGATAGCAGGGCGGTGGCCATGAAGGTTGGAATCCGCTTAGGAGTGTGTAACAACCCACCTGCCGAAGCGGGCAGCTTCGAAAATGGATGATGCTCAAGCCAGAGGCGTTGTTTGACTTACACCGCGCCGCTGCTGTGGCAGCAGGGCAGGTGCAGCAGTGCGTAGGCGAGACGCAAGGGTTCGCGGTGCTGGCTCCGGGGTGACCCGGAGGGAAGTATCCCTTGGTGCAGATCTTGGTTGCAGTAGCGAGTATTCTTTCTGGTGGCTCATGCAGGCTCTCTCTTGCAGAGGCCTGCTGCTGGCCTGAGTGGTTGAGGACTGGAGTGGAGCAGGCTTCCATACCAACAGCCGTTGAATATGGGTCAGTCGATTGTAAGCCAGATGGCAATGCTCACGGATACGGCAAAGGCTGCAAAGTTCGGGGCCTCTGGCTCCGGGTCGCCCGTCCCGCGGCTGGCGCCGTGCTGGTCCCCCACTGGGTGCCATGGGGTGCGCGGCGCTGTGCCCTTCGGGTGAAGCTCGGTGCCAGGGCTCTGCCTTGCAGGAGTGGCGAACAGGCAGACGAATCTAATATTCCGACACGCTGGTACCAGGGTCTTGGCTGATGATACTCAGAACGCTTTCTCGGAGAGATTGCTGGGAAGGGCCAGTGGCAACGCTGGTGTTCTCAAGTCCGGTGCTGCGGGGCCGCGTCTCGGTGGCGCCCCTGTGGAGTTGTCTTTTCCATCTGACAGCTGGAGTGTGTGGGCTATCCACTGACATGCTGCATGGCGACATAGCTCTCTGCTTGGCAAGATGGTGCTGCATTGGTACCATTGGACTTACGCGTGCCCTGCTCTGAGGGTTTGGCCTCGGCCGACCCGGAATGCGCCATGCCTTTGGTGGCCACCGACTCCATGGAACGCCCTGCGAAGTTGTGCAACAAAGCGTGAACCCTTGGTGACCAAACCGGGACAAGCCCCCATCTGGGGGCTCTGATCCGATTGGAATGGCTCCGTACCGAATCACCGCAGCTGGTCTCTTCGGCTAGACGCCGCTGGTCAACAGTGCAAATGCAGCTAAGGGAAATCGGCAAACTGGTTGTGTACCTTCGGAAGATGCGGTGGCTCCAAGGGCCAGGGTGTCAGGCCTGCCCGTCGGGATTGCACGGAACCCTCCGGGGCTTGGTTGTCCTGTGCCAGGGCTGGCTTCCCAGCCGTCCTCTGGCCGTGGGCGTCCAGGCCCCACCTCAGCCGAAGGCCGCTTCTCCAGCGGGCGTGATCCTTGTGCCTCGGAACGGCCAAGCACGCCCCGCCGCGGCTCTTGGGTGGAGGCACGGAGCTTTGGGTGTGCAAAGAAGAGAGGCTGTGCCTTCGGGTGCGGCCTGGCTTCAGTTCCCGTGGGCGGGGAGATGGCCGACCTGAGACGTCGGCCCCATCCGTGGCACCCACGTGTGGTCTACTCGGAACTGTGTACTACGCAGGGGAATCTGACTGTTTAATTGAAACACAGCTTTGCGATGGGACCTGCTGGCTGGTTCCGCGAGGTGACTTCTGCCCAGTGCTCTGATTGTCAATGCAAAGAGATTTAGCCAAGCGCGGGTAAACGGCGGGAGTAACTATGACTCTCTTAAGGTAGCCAAATGCCTCGTCGACTGATTATTGACGCGCATGAATGGATCAACGAGATTCCTGCTGTCCCTAGATGCTGGCTGGTGAACCAACCGCCAAGGGAACGGGCTTGGGTGTTCCAGCGGGGAAAGAAGACCCTGTTGAGTTTGACTCTAGTCTGACAGAGTGCAGCAGCATGGAGGGTGTAGCACAGGTGGGAAGTGCGCGCCAACTCATGGCATTGATCATGGCCTTCGCGGCCATCTCGACTGTCGGCTCTTCCGTCCTTCTGGATATGATGAGGCTCCGCGCTGCTACGCGCAAGCTTGCAATGAAATACCACTACCTCCACAGCCGCTTTACTAATCGGATGATTCGGGTACGGCAGCCGCTGGCACCTCTTGGTGCCCGACCTAGAGGCACGTCCCTTGCGTCGTGCCTCACGGCCTCACCGCTTCGTGTGCCAAGCACAGTTCCGGGCCCTCGGGCCCGTGTGCGACCCAGGTGCTTTGTTCGCCGCAGCTTCGGGACACTGCTCAGATGGGGAGTTTGGCTGGGGCGGCACACCTGTTACAGGACAACGCAGGTGTCCCGAAGCACTGCTCAGGCGGGACGGAAACCCCTCACAGAGGAGCAGGTCAAAGGCACTGCTGATGCAGTCACTTTCAGTAAGAGTCCACAATGTGCAAGCGTGGCCTTGCGATCCTTTGGTCAAGCACGCGAGTTCCGGATATTGAAGCCAGAGGTGTCAGAAAAATTACCACAGGGATAACTGGCTTGTGGCAGCCAAGCGTTCGAAGCGACGTTGCTTTTTGATCCTTCGATGTCGGCTCTTCCTAGCTTCTCACCTGCAGCCGAGTAGAAGAGTTGGATTGTTCACCCACCAACAGGGAACGTGAGCTGGGTTTAGACCGTCGTGAGACAGGTTGGTTTTACCCTCCTGCAACGGCCGCTATTCTGTCTTCAGAACTCCCGATGAGCACGGTTTGCTTCTCGACGGCGATCCTTCGCGATTGCCTTCACACTTGTGATGATTGGGTTTGACGACGGCAGCGCGTGGTAGTACGAGAGGAACCCTCGTGCCATGCCTCTGGTTTCTGTGGTCGGCTGAGCGGCCGGGGCTTGCTAGTCTACACATGGCGGATATTGGCTGAAAGCATCTAAGTCTGAACCGGGCACCCGGCGTGTGCACACCCCATGGGGCAGCAGCATCCGAGCGCATGGCTTCGTGCGACTCGGTGCATCCTGTACCAGAGTGTCCGACAAACACCCCATGGGGCTCAGTGCCCGATCGCCTCCGCATACCGAACTTTGGACAAGCACTGTCAAATAAGGCTAGCGTGCCCTGCGTTCCGCGCGGGGTTGGATCTCCGATGGCCAATGCCGGGGCGTGCGTCTCGAATGCCGTGAAGAGGCCTGGGCTTCAGTCTCTGGTGACGTCCTTCGAAGGGCCCACGGAGGCCTCGCCGCGGCACAGCGAGAGCAGCGCACGCCTCCGGTCGGAGGAGGCAAGATGACGTGATTGGACAATCGCATGGCTTTCTATGGTTTTGGATCCGAGGCATCGCCCTCCAGTCAGCAGTGATGCAGTCGAAACATTCCGCGGCAAGGTTGCATGAGATAGCGTGACATTGATGGTGGGCTTCCGGGCCTACCATTGTGCATGCCTCTTTGGACACGGTCCCGCATGCATATCACGTGACTCTCATGGGCTGGTGTACTAAGGCGAGGAAGTTGCTTCACCGGAGATGAATCGTATGAGACTAGTACCGGTCCGAGCCTGTGAGCCGCAGTGGCCCCGCATGCTGTGGGTTCTCTGCCTCTGGTCAAGGGCTGGCACTGGGATCATCGCGCGGAGCAGGCCTCCACGTGGTGATTCCAGTGCTTGCCCAGTGCAGCCTTCATGGATCCCCGTTTCGGCTCGCCCGGCCGAATCGCGCGAGGAAAGCTCCCGTTCCGCGGGGCCCGTTTGTTAC
>CAXIWF010000747.1:0-27184 GCA_964036045.1 Eutreptiella sp. 'Long Island Sound 2002' | reverse complement strand
CATCTGGCTTACAATCGACTGACCCATATTCAACGGCTGTTGGTATGGAAGCCTGCTCCACTCCAGTCCTCAACCACTCAGGCCAGCAGCAGGCCTCTGCAAGAGAGAGCCTGCATGAGCCACCAGAAAGAATACTCGCTACTGCAACCAAGATCTGCACCAAGGGATACTTCCCTCCGGGTCACCCCGGAGCCAGCACCGCGAACCCTTGCGTCTCGCCTACGCACTGCTGCACCTGCCCTGCTGCCACAGCAGCGGCGCGGTGTAAGTCAAACAACGCCTCTGGCTTGAGCATCATCCATTTTCGAAGCTGCCCGCTTCGGCAGGTGGGTTGTTACACACTCCTAAGCGGATTCCAACCTTCATGGCCACCGCCCTGCTATCTCTAGCGGACAACATCCTTTGTGGATTCTATGTATGAGCCAGCACTTGAACCCTGCAACCGCGCTCTCGGATCATCCCGCATCGCCAGCACTGCTTACCAGTAATGGCCCACATGGGGCTGCACACTGTTCCGGGTTGGGCCCCAGCGGCCTCAGCGGATGCCCGGGCAGAATGCCCCACCCCGCTGAGGCCAGAAGGCTGCCACCATCTCTCAAACACACTCAGGCACAGCGGACTGCGTTGGGCACGCCGTCGGCCAGGGATGGCCTTTGACGCGCCACACACAGACGCCGGATGCAGAGAAGTGTGCCTCCGATGCTTGCCCATTCACAGTTTGAGAATAGGTTGAGGACTGATAGACTCCCCAGAATGCCTCTCATGCATTGCTTTACCGGACAAAAGCCGCATCACGATCGACGAGTTCGGACACACTCCCAGCCCCAGCTATCCTGAGGGAAACTTGGGCGGAAACCAGCTACTAGATGGTTCGATTGGCCTTTCACCCCTATGCCCCGCTCAGACAACACGATTTGCACGTCAGGATTGCGACCGGCCTCCACCGCAGTTTCCCACGGCTTCGCCGTAGCCAGGTATAGTTCACCATCTTTCGGGTCCCATGGAGGACACCTCGCACTCAGAACCAGTGTCCATTGGATTCAGGCTCGGCAGCTCTTGCATCAGATCGGTTTGCCATTGCACGCCATGGAGAAACATGCGGCACGCAGCACCATAGATCCCGCATGGATCCAAGAGGCAGCACCGCGGCGCAGAGTCCCCAGAGGCATGGCCACACGCTCTTCAGAGTCCCCAAAGGCGCGGTGAAACACAGTAGCACCGCGGAGAAAGTGGTCCGTTCGCTTTAACCAGGCAACGTTCGGGAGAATCGGCAGCTGCGGCCACTGCTGCATGCCACGCCTGGGTCGGGTCGCGGAGGCCAAACCCGGCCAAGGCGGCGGCACAGCGGGCCCCGCCACCAGTTGCTCCGTACCAGCTTTGACTACACGCACAGCATTGCCTGCGGCCTCCGATAGACTCCTTGGTCCGTGTTTCAAGACGGGCAGGGGATGTCCCTGCCTTGCCAAGCCACTCTTGACACCTTTGCACCACTGTGCACCAACCGGGGTACCGAGAGCCGGGATGAGAGACCTGGAGGGCCTGCACACCACTAGCTCTCCCACTGATTGCACCCGGCGCGGTTGGTAGGCACATGCATCCGGTGCACCACACAGGGGCACACCGGACACCCACAGGGCCATTCTGCCTTGCCACATTTGCCCTCTCGAAGGATGATGCTCCGTGACATGGGTTACGGCTCCGGGCGGGACAGCAGAGCACCAAAGAGCAAAGCCAAGCCCGGAAGCCATCCAGAATCCCAGCCAATGAAGCCTCTTCTCCGTCGGGGCATAGGTCACAGCGACCAAATGCATGCCCCCAGGTCCAGACAGGCGGAGTGCCTCTGCCAGAATGCCACTGCGAATCGATCCCACCAGAGAGTGGGGCTCTGCAGCCAGCCGCAGGCCAGACCCGAGGTCGCTTGTCCAAAAGCCGGGAAGGGCCCCACGACCGCCAATGCCTGTGCGAGAGCCACGGATGGTCCCGCCAGCCACTTCACGGTCCGGGGCCGCATCGCAATCCTCTGTGTCAGGGAAGCATCCACCACCGGTCGCCTGCCGCAGCTTCAGGCACTTTGAACCCTCTTTGCAGAGTCCTTTGCACGTTTCGATCAGTCTACTTGTTAGCTATCGGTCCCATGTCTGTATGCAGCCTTGCCACGGACATGCCTGGCCGTTTGACCTACAGTCCCAAGCAGCTCTACTCCAGGGTCTGGCGTGTGTGCACACCATGGCTAAGAACACCGACCAGTCCTCTTGACAGGAGGGCTGTAGCCCAGGTATCGCGGACCATCCCAGGCCACTCTGACTCTGGATCGGCGCCATAGTAGGTCTGTGCAGCCGTGACAGCCATCCCCATGCCAGCATTGCATCCCGGAGTGCACCCAGTGCTCACCGCATCAGGTGACCAACAACGATACGGGTAGACCGTGTCAATCTGGTTCATTCGCCATTACTGAAGCCATCGCGATTGCTGTCTCTTCCTCTGCCAAGTGATATGCTTAAATTCAGCAGGTAGCTCTCTGTGCTTCAGGTCGCCAGCCGATGGCATTGCGAAGCAATGCAACCCGATGAATCATCCATCAGGGCCGTGCACCGGGAGTGTCAAACCCATCACCCGCGGCCGGAGAAGGCCCAACACCAGCGCCGCGTGCCATGATGGTTCCAGCGCCGTGCAGGGCTTGGCCGCGGGTGATGCAACGGTTCGAATCACTCCACAATGCAGCATGCTCCAACGGTTCTCATCAACGGGCGTCCGAAGGCCAATCGGAGGGCAACACCACGGGTCTCTGTCTCCAGAGGCCGTTGGCACCGCCCCGCTCTGAGCCCGCGGAGTCGCGGCTGGGCCGCGGTCCGTGGGCTCCATGATCAAGCCTCTGCGCGCGGAGAGGTGAAGGACACCCCTCCGCGCTGCTCTGCACGCCAAATGACCCCATGATGAACATGGGATCCCGTGGCATCATTGCAGCCGTATTGGATAACGATTCCGACTCAGACACTGAAGCATCGAAAGGGAGAAACCGGCATTGAACCGCTGGTCTCCACTTGCCTGTTGCGTTCAAAGGTAGTCATCTCCACAAAGCTCACGAGTCTCTGCATTTCGCAATTCCCGTATCGAAGGCTACTCCGTTCTTCCACATCACATGGACCAAGGCATCCACTGCAGCAGGTTGGACATCAACAACCATCTATCTCTGCTCCCTGGCGCGGGAGAGCCCTCAGCGCCGTCACCCACTGGTTGACCAGCAGGTGGCGTTGCACAAAGCTTCGACAATGATCCTGCTGCAGGTTCACCTACAGCAACCTTGTTACAACTTTTGCTTCCTCTAGCAACAGAACATCGCCCAAATTCCATGACAAGACATTGATGTGCACGAGTGCCAATCAGCTTGAGTTCCTGAGGGCTTTATCATTCTGCCATCAGTAGCAACGATGGGCGGTGTGTATAAATGGCAGGGACATAATCTGTGCAAGCTGATGACGTGCACATACCAGGCATTCCTTGTTCATGACAGATAGTTGCAAGCATCAATCCCAAACACGCATTCACAGCTGCAAAGGTTGCCCGCCCACTTCTGGGCAGGACGGTCCCATGGATGGGACACCAAGGCTTGTTCACTGGACCAGTGTAGTGCGCGTGCGGCCCAGAACATCTAGGAGCATCACAGACCTGCTGTTGGCTCTGGCTTGCGTGCACTTGGTAAACATGCACGGCACCCGAGAGAAGCAGCATACCCGGCACTCTCAGACGGGTAATCCACGAGCCCCGGTGGGACCGGCAAGCCGACCCACGGGTCAGGTGTTCCGTCCTACATGAATGCGAGACCGGGGACTATTCAGAGGCAGAGGTCTCACTCGTTATCGGAATCAACCAGACAAATCACTCCACCAATCAGGAGCGGCCATGCACCACCGTCCAGAGGATCAAGAAAGAACCCTCAATCTGTCAATCCCGACTGCGTCCTGACCTGGTAACATTCCCCGTGTTGAGTCAAATTAAGCCGCATACTCCACGCCTTGTGGTGCCATTCCATCAATTCCTTTAAGTTTCAGCCTTGAGACCGTACTCCCCCCTGAATCCGTAAGCTTTGATTTCTCGCTGCAGAGGAGTGAAACCGATGGCATCCTGTTGAGGAGATTATGGCCCACCGACACCGAGCTGACATAGTTTACAGCGGTAGACTACGATGGTATCTGATCATCTTCGCTCCCCACACTCTCGTTCTTGATCGACGAACATGCTCCAGTGGAACGCCTTTGCCGCAGTTGATCCCACAGCGGTCTGAGAATTTCACCTCTGGCGTGTCAATATCCATCACGACGAACAGACCCATCACTGCCGTTCAGAGCCAGCACCGCCCAGCTGCCCGGTGAAGGCCACCGCCGGAGCGGATAGCCTCCGGCCATCTGGGGGCACCAGCACTGCGTTGCCCTTTGCGGACCCTGAGACTCAGCAGAACAGCTGTGTCCACATATGGTCGATCCTTTGCCATCCCGCGCTGAATCATGCAATCAAGTCACGTTTGCTTTGGACGCGCTGAGTTGTTCACAGTGGCATCCATGGACGGCTCCGAGGTCGGGTCGCAAGTGACCCGCGCCCATGTCAGAGGCATGACCGCATCAGCCACCACTGAAGGAGGCTTCTTGCCGGAGCGGTCCGAACCCATGCAAAGCGGGCACGGGGACCATCTGCAGGGGGTTTGAATCCAGCAGCGCATCCACGGAGGCCGCCACCCGGCCTGACGGCCGGGAGACAGCCCCAGCAGAGCGGCCGGACGCCCTGCAGCCCCATGCCCAGGGGTTGACTACGAGCTTTTCAACAGCAGCAACATTTGTATACGCTCTTGGAGCTGGAATTACCGCAGCTGCTGGCACCAGACTTGCCCTCCAGTTGATACTCATTGCTGCGTTTGGATAGCATTCATTGCGGAGTCCCACCCACCACACAGGGTGAGCAGGGCTGCTATGGCTCGTCGCTGTCTCGCCAGACCAGTGTCGGCAGTGGACAATTTGCGCGCCTGCTGCTCGCCTTGGCAATGGTAGCCGTTTCTTAGGCTCCCTCTCCGGAATCAAACCCTGATTTCCCGTTACCCGTGATAGCCATGGTGGTCCACTACACCACCAACCAGAGCTGATAGGTCAGAGACTCACACTGTGGAGCATTCATGGTAGAACCATCTTTGCCATCACAGAAAACGGCCTGAATCACCCTTGCACGCTGCCCTGTACGGGCGCAGGTCTTGATATCGGCCAACTGCCAGTGACCCTGAACGGGCCACAGCTCTGAGCTTCCATGTATTAGCCACCCAGTTGAGGTGAATATCCGGACCGATGTCACAGGGGACCACGAGGGCCCCAAGCAACCAGTGCACAGTCATCAGATTGTCGCCGGTGTAATGAGCCATTCACAGATTCACTCTCAATCCCATGTATTCTGACACTTGCATGGCTTAGTCCTTGAGAGAAGCATATGACAACTGGCAGGATCAACCAGAATCACTCGACTGCATCATGCCCAGGAGCGACCATCGAACCCCATGAAGGGGCGTCAATGGCCTCTCCACGGTGGCTTGCCGTGAGCCACGCCCTCCGACGGACGCCCCGTGGAGGAGCCAATCCGTCGGTGACTGCATCAAACCACGGAGAACCGGAGCTCTCCAAGCGCCCGTGCATGTGCATGCACGGGCCGCGTCTCGGAACCCGCCGGAGATGGACTCCGGCGGGGGGCGATCTCGGATCCATGGCCAGAGGTGGCGCGCACCCCATGGCCGACAGCCAAGGCTGTACCAACTCACGATCGAATGCCTCTGCATCATCTCCGTTGCCCCGCCGCAGGGCAGCCTCGCGAGGGCTGCGCCGCAGCGGGATCGATACAACCAGAACGGGTCTTATCCACGTGGGGGCTGGGTTGATTTGTATAGCGGAGGTTGCAGCCTGCCTCACGCTGTGACCCAGGATCGCCTCCGGCGGTCTCGGGGCCGGGGCGCCATGCGACGCCGCCGGGGGCCTCCCCTTACATAGTAACAAACGGGCCCCGCGGAACGGGAGCTTTCCTCGCGCGATTCGGCCGGGCGAGCCGAAACGGGGATCCATGAAGGCTGCACAGGACATCCGGCTGGGATGGTGACGGGCTGACCCAGGATCGCCTCCGGCGGTCTCGGGGCCGGGGCGCCATGCGACGCCGCCGGGGGCCTCCCCTTACATAGTAACAAACGGGCCCCGCGGAACGGGAGCTTTCCTCGCGCGATTCGGCCGGGCGAGCCGAAACGGGGATCCATGAAGGCTGCACTGGGCAAGCACTGGAATCACCACGTGGAGGCCTGCTCCGCGCGATGATCCCAGTGCCAGCCCTTGACCAGAGGCAGAGAACCCACAGCATGCGGGGCCACTGCGGCTCACAGGCTCGGACCGGTACTAGTCTCATACGATTCATCTCCGGTGAAGCAACTTCCTCGCCTTAGTACACCAGCCCATGAGAGTCACGTGATATGCATGCGGGACCGTGTCCAAAGAGGCATGCACAATGGTAGGCCCGGAAGCCCACCATCAATGTCACGCTATCTCATGCAACCTTGCCGCGGAATGTTTCGACTGCATCACTGCTGACTGGAGGGCGATGCCTCGGATCCAAAACCATAGAAAGCCATGCGATTGTCCAATCACGTCATCTTGCCTCCTCCGACCGGAGGCGTGCGCTGCTCTCGCTGTGCCGCGGCGAGGCCTCCGTGGGCCCTTCGAAGGACGTCACCAGAGACTGAAGCCCAGGCCTCTTCACGGCATTCGAGACGCACGCCCCGGCATTGGCCATCGGAGATCCAACCCCGCGCGGAACGCAGGGCACGCTAGCCTTATTTGACAGTGCTTGTCCAAAGTTCGGTATGCGGAGGCGATCGGGCACTGAGCCCCATGGGGTGTTTGTCGGACACTCTGGTACAGGATGCACCGAGTCGCACGAAGCCATGCGCTCGGATGCTGCTGCCCCATGGGGTGTGCACACGCCGGGTGCCCGGTTCAGACTTAGATGCTTTCAGCCAATATCCGCCATGTGTAGACTAGCAAGCCCCGGCCGCTCAGCCGACCACAGAAACCAGAGGCATGGCACGAGGGTTCCTCTCGTACTACCACGCGCTGCCGTCGTCAAACCCAATCATCACAAGTGTGAAGGCAATCGCGAAGGATCGCCGTCGAGAAGCAAACCGTGCTCATCGGGAGTTCTGAAGACAGAATAGCGGCCGTTGCAGGAGGGTAAAACCAACCTGTCTCACGACGGTCTAAACCCAGCTCACGTTCCCTGTTGGTGGGTGAACAATCCAACTCTTCTACTCGGCTGCAGGTGAGAAGCTAGGAAGAGCCGACATCGAAGGATCAAAAAGCAACGTCGCTTCGAACGCTTGGCTGCCACAAGCCAGTTATCCCTGTGGTAATTTTTCTGAACCTCTGGCTTCAATATCCGGAACTCGCGTGCTTGACCAAAGGATCGCAAGGCCACGCTTGCACATTGTGGACTCTTACTGAAAGTGACTGCATCAGCAGTGCCTTTGACCTGCTCCTCTGTGAGGGGTTTCCGTCCCGCCTGAGCAGTGCTTCGGGACACCTGCGTTGTCCTGTAACAGGTGTGCCGCCCCAGCCAAACTCCCCATCTGAGCAGTGTCCCGAAGCTGCGGCGAACAAAGCACCTGGGTCGCACACGGGCCCGAGGGCCCGGAACTGTGCTTGGCACACGAAGCGGTGAGGCCGTGAGGCACGACGCAAGGGACGTGCCTCTAGGTCGGGCACCAAGAGGTGCCAGCGGCTGCCGTACCCGAATCATCCGATTAGTAAAGCGGCTGTGGAGGTAGTGGTATTTCATTGCAAGCTTGCGCGTAGCAGCGCGGAGCCTCATCATATCCAGAAGGACGGAAGAGCCGACAGTCGAGATGGCCGCGAAGGCCATGATCAATGCCATGAGTTGGCGCGCACTTCCCACCTGTGCTACACCCTCCATGCTGCTGCACTCTGTCAGACTAGAGTCAAACTCAACAGGGTCTTCTTTCCCCGCTGGAACACCCAAGCCCGTTCCCTTGGCGGTTGGTTCACCAGCCAGCATCTAGGGACAGCAGGAATCTCGTTGATCCATTCATGCGCGTCAATAATCAGTCGACGAGGCATTTGGCTACCTTAAGAGAGTCATAGTTACTCCCGCCGTTTACCCGCGCTTGGCTAAATCTCTTTGCATTGACAATCAGAGCACTGGGCAGAAGTCACCTCGCGGAACCAGCCAGCAGGTCCCATCGCAAAGCTGTGTTTCAATTAAACAGTCAGATTCCCCTGCGTAGTACACAGTTCCGAGTAGACCACACGTGGGTGCCACGGATGGGGCCGACGTCTCAGGTCGGCCATCTCCCCGCCCACGGGAACTGAAGCCAGGCCGCACCCGAAGGCACAGCCTCTCTTCTTTGCACACCCAAAGCTCCGTGCCTCCACCCAAGAGCCGCGGCGGGGCGTGCTTGGCCGTTCCGAGGCACAAGGATCACGCCCGCTGGAGAAGCGGCCTTCGGCTGAGGTGGGGCCTGGACGCCCACGGCCAGAGGACGGCTGGGAAGCCAGCCCTGGCACAGGACAACCAAGCCCCGGAGGGTTCCGTGCAATCCCGACGGGCAGGCCTGACACCCTGGCCCTTGGAGCCACCGCATCTTCCGAAGGTACACAACCAGTTTGCCGATTTCCCTTAGCTGCATTTGCACTGTTGACCAGCGGCGTCTAGCCGAAGAGACCAGCTGCGGTGATTCGGTACGGAGCCATTCCAATCGGATCAGAGCCCCCAGATGGGGGCTTGTCCCGGTTTGGTCACCAAGGGTTCACGCTTTGTTGCACAACTTCGCAGGGCGTTCCATGGAGTCGGTGGCCACCAAAGGCATGGCGCATTCCGGGTCGGCCGAGGCCAAACCCTCAGAGCAGGGCACGCGTAAGTCCAATGGTACCAATGCAGCACCATCTTGCCAAGCAGAGAGCTATGTCGCCATGCAGCATGTCAGTGGATAGCCCACACACTCCAGCTGTCAGATGGAAAAGACAACTCCACAGGGGCGCCACCGAGACGCGGCCCCGCAGCACCGGACTTGAGAACACCAGCGTTGCCACTGGCCCTTCCCAGCAATCTCTCCGAGAAAGCGTTCTGAGTATCATCAGCCAAGACCCTGGTACCAGCGTGTCGGAATATTAGATTCGTCTGCCTGTTCGCCACTCCTGCAAGGCAGAGCCCTGGCACCGAGCTTCACCCGAAGGGCACAGCGCCGCGCACCCCATGGCACCCAGTGGGGGACCAGCACGGCGCCAGCCGCGGGACGGGCGACCCGGAGCCAGAGGCCCCGAACTTTGCAGCCTTTGCCGTATCCGTGAGCATTGCCATCTGGCTTACAATCGACTGACCCATATTCAACGGCTGTTGGTATGGAAGCCTGCTCCACTCCAGTCCTCAACCACTCAGGCCAGCAGCAGGCCTCTGCAAGAGAGAGCCTGCATGAGCCACCAGAAAGAATACTCGCTACTGCAACCAAGATCTGCACCAAGGGATACTTCCCTCCGGGTCACCCCGGAGCCAGCACCGCGAACCCTTGCGTCTCGCCTACGCACTGCTGCACCTGCCCTGCTGCCACAGCAGCGGCGCGGTGTAAGTCAAACAACGCCTCTGGCTTGAGCATCATCCATTTTCGAAGCTGCCCGCTTCGGCAGGTGGGTTGTTACACACTCCTAAGCGGATTCCAACCTTCATGGCCACCGCCCTGCTATCTCTAGCGGACAACATCCTTTGTGGATTCTATGTATGAGCCAGCACTTGAACCCTGCAACCGCGCTCTCGGATCATCCCGCATCGCCAGCACTGCTTACCAGTAATGGCCCACATGGGGCTGCACACTGTTCCGGGTTGGGCCCCAGCGGCCTCAGCGGATGCCCGGGCAGAATGCCCACCCCGCTGAGGCCAGAAGGCTGCCACCATCTCTCAAACACACTCAGGCACAGCGGACTGCGTTGGGCACGCCGTCGGCCAGGGATGGCCTTTGACGCGCCACACACAGACGCCGGATGCAGAGAAGTGTGCCTCCGATGCTTGCCCATTCACAGTTTGAGAATAGGTTGAGGACTGATAGACTCCCCAGAATGCCTCTCATGCATTGCTTTACCGGACAAAAGCCGCATCACGATCGACGAGTTCGGACACACTCCCAGCCCCAGCTATCCTGAGGGAAACTTGGGCGGAAACCAGCTACTAGATGGTTCGATTGGCCTTTCACCCCTATGCCCCGCTCAGACAACACGATTTGCACGTCAGGATTGCGACCGGCCTCCACCGCAGTTTCCCACGGCTTCGCCGTAGCCAGGTATAGTTCACCATCTTTCGGGTCCCATGGAGGACACCTCGCACTCAGAACCAGTGTCCATTGGATTCAGGCTCGGCAGCTCTTGCATCAGATCGGTTTGCCATTGCACGCCATGGAGAAACATGCGGCACGCAGCACCATAGATCCCGCATGGATCCAAGAGGCAGCACCGCGGCGCAGAGTCCCCAGAGGCATGGCCACACGCTCTTCAGAGTCCCCAAAGGCGCGGTGAAACACAGTAGCACCGCGGAGAAAGTGGTCCGTTCGCTTTAACCAGGCAACGTTCGGGAGAATCGGCAGCTGCGGCCACTGCTGCATGCCACGCCTGGGTCGGGTCGCGGAGGCCAAACCCGGCCAAGGCGGCGGCACAGCGGGCCCCGCCACCAGTTGCTCCGTACCAGCTTTGACTACACGCACAGCATTGCCTGCGGCCTCCGATAGACTCCTTGGTCCGTGTTTCAAGACGGGCAGGGGATGTCCCTGCCTTGCCAAGCCACTCTTGACACCTTTGCACCACTGTGCACCAACCGGGGTACCGAGAGCCGGGATGAGAGACCTGGAGGGCCTGCACACCACTAGCTCTCCCACTGATTGCACCCGGCGCGGTTGGTAGGCACATGCATCCGGTGCACCACACAGGGGCACACCGGACACCCACAGGGCCATTCTGCCTTGCCACATTTGCCCTCTCGAAGGATGATGCTCCGTGACATGGGTTACGGCTCCGGGCGGGACAGCAGAGCACCAAAGAGCAAAGCCAAGCCCGGAAGCCATCCAGAATCCCAGCCAATGAAGCCTCTTCTCCGTCGGGGCATAGGTCACAGCGACCAAATGCATGCCCCCAGGTCCAGACAGGCGGAGTGCCTCTGCCAGAATGCCACTGCGAATCGATCCCACCAGAGAGTGGGGCTCTGCAGCCAGCCGCAGGCCAGACCCGAGGTCGCTTGTCCAAAAGCCGGGAAGGGCCCCACGACCGCCAATGCCTGTGCGAGAGCCACGGATGGTCCCGCCAGCCACTTCACGGTCCGGGGCCGCATCGCAATCCTCTGTGTCAGGGAAGCATCCACCACCGGTCGCCTGCCGCAGCTTCAGGCACTTTGAACCCTCTTTGCAGAGTCCTTTGCACGTTTCGATCAGTCTACTTGTTAGCTATCGGTCCCATGTCTGTATGCAGCCTTGCCACGGACATGCCTGGCCGTTTGACCTACAGTCCCAAGCAGCTCTACTCCAGGGTCTGGCGTGTGTGCACACCATGGCTAAGAACACCGACCAGTCCTCTTGACAGGAGGGCTGTAGCCCAGGTATCGCGGACCATCCCAGGCCACTCTGACTCTGGATCGGCGCCATAGTAGGTCTGTGCAGCCGTGACAGCCATCCCCATGCCAGCATTGCATCCCGGAGTGCACCCAGTGCTCACCGCATCAGGTGACCAACAACGATACGGGTAGACCGTGTCAATCTGGTTCATTCGCCATTACTGAAGCCATCGCGATTGCTGTCTCTTCCTCTGCCAAGTGATATGCTTAAATTCAGCAGGTAGCTCTCTGTGCTTCAGGTCGCCAGCCGATGGCATTGCGAAGCAATGCAACCCGATGAATCATCCATCAGGGCCGTGCACCGGGAGTGTCAAACCCATCACCCGCGGCCGGAGAAGGCCCAACACCAGCGCCGCGTGCCATGATGGTTCCAGCGCCGTGCAGGGCTTGGCCGCGGGTGATGCAACGGTTCGAATCACTCCACAATGCAGCATGCTCCAACGGTTCTCATCAACGGGCGTCCGAAGGCCAATCGGAGGGCAACACCACGGGTCTCTGTCTCCAGAGGCCGTTGGCACCGCCCCGCTCTGAGCCCGCGGAGTCGCGGCTGGGCCGCGGTCCGTGGGCTCCATGATCAAGCCTCTGCGCGCGGAGAGGTGAAGGACACCCCTCCGCGCTGCTCTGCACGCCAAATGACCCCATGATGAACATGGGATCCCGTGGCATCATTGCAGCCGTATTGGATAACGATTCCGACTCAGACACTGAAGCATCGAAAGGGAGAAACCGGCATTGAACCGCTGGTCTCCACTTGCCTGTTGCGTTCAAAGGTAGTCATCTCCACAAAGCTCACGAGTCTCTGCATTTCGCAATTCCCGTATCGAAGGCTACTCCGTTCTTCCACATCACATGGACCAAGGCATCCACTGCAGCAGGTTGGACATCAACAACCATCTATCTCTGCTCCCTGGCGCGGGAGAGCCCTCAGCGCCGTCACCCACTGGTTGACCAGCAGGTGGCGTTGCACAAAGCTTCGACAATGATCCTGCTGCAGGTTCACCTACAGCAACCTTGTTACAACTTTTGCTTCCTCTAGCAACAGAACATCGCCCAAATTCCATGACAAGACATTGATGTGCACGAGTGCCAATCAGCTTGAGTTCCTGAGGGCTTTATCATTCTGCCATCAGTAGCAACGATGGGCGGTGTGTATAAATGGCAGGGACATAATCTGTGCAAGCTGATGACGTGCACATACCAGGCATTCCTTGTTCATGACAGATAGTTGCAAGCATCAATCCCAAACACGCATTCACAGCTGCAAAGGTTGCCCGCCCACTTCTGGGCAGGACGGTCCCATGGATGGGACACCAAGGCTTGTTCACTGGACCAGTGTAGTGCGCGTGCGGCCCAGAACATCTAGGAGCATCACAGACCTGCTGTTGGCTCTGGCTTGCGTGCACTTGGTAAACATGCACGGCACCCGAGAGAAGCAGCATACCCGGCACTCTCAGACGGGTAATCCACGAGCCCCGGTGGGACCGGCAAGCCGACCCACGGGTCAGGTGTTCCGTCCTACATGAATGCGAGACCGGGGACTATTCAGAGGCAGAGGTCTCACTCGTTATCGGAATCAACCAGACAAATCACTCCACCAATCAGGAGCGGCCATGCACCACCGTCCAGAGGATCAAGAAAGAACCCTCAATCTGTCAATCCCGACTGCGTCCTGACCTGGTAACATTCCCCGTGTTGAGTCAAATTAAGCCGCATACTCCACGCCTTGTGGTGCCATTCCATCAATTCCTTTAAGTTTCAGCCTTGAGACCGTACTCCCCCCTGAATCCGTAAGCTTTGATTTCTCGCTGCAGAGGAGTGAAACCGATGGCATCCTGTTGAGGAGATTATGGCCCACCGACACCGAGCTGACATAGTTTACAGCGGTAGACTACGATGGTATCTGATCATCTTCGCTCCCCACACTCTCGTTCTTGATCGACGAACATGCTCCAGTGGAACGCCTTTGCCGCAGTTGATCCCACAGCGGTCTGAGAATTTCACCTCTGGCGTGTCAATATCCATCACGACGAACAGACCCATCACTGCCGTTCAGAGCCAGCACCGCCCAGCTGCCCGGTGAAGGCCACCGCCGGAGCGGATAGCCTCCGGCCATCTGGGGGCACCAGCACTGCGTTGCCCTTTGCGGACCCTGAGACTCAGCAGAACAGCTGTGTCCACATATGGTCGATCCTTTGCCATCCCGCGCTGAATCATGCAATCAAGTCACGTTTGCTTTGGACGCGCTGAGTTGTTCACAGTGGCATCCATGGACGGCTCCGAGGTCGGGTCGCAAGTGACCCGCGCCCATGTCAGAGGCATGACCGCATCAGCCACCACTGAAGGAGGCTTCTTGCCGGAGCGGTCCGAACCCATGCAAAGCGGGCACGGGGACCATCTGCAGGGGGTTTGAATCCAGCAGCGCATCCACGGAGGCCGCCACCCGGCCTGACGGCCGGGAGACAGCCCCAGCAGAGCGGCCGGACGCCCTGCAGCCCCATGCCCAGGGGTTGACTACGAGCTTTTCAACAGCAGCAACATTTGTATACGCTCTTGGAGCTGGAATTACCGCAGCTGCTGGCACCAGACTTGCCCTCCAGTTGATACTCATTGCTGCGTTTGGATAGCATTCATTGCGGAGTCCCACCCACCACACAGGGTGAGCAGGGCTGCTATGGCTCGTCGCTGTCTCGCCAGACCAGTGTCGGCAGTGGACAATTTGCGCGCCTGCTGCTCGCCTTGGCAATGGTAGCCGTTTCTTAGGCTCCCTCTCCGGAATCAAACCCTGATTTCCCGTTACCCGTGATAGCCATGGTGGTCCACTACACCACCAACCAGAGCTGATAGGTCAGAGACTCACACTGTGGAGCATTCATGGTAGAACCATCTTTGCCATCACAGAAAACGGCCTGAATCACCCTTGCACGCTGCCCTGTACGGGCGCAGGTCTTGATATCGGCCAACTGCCAGTGACCCTGAACGGGCCACAGCTCTGAGCTTCCATGTATTAGCCACCCAGTTGAGGTGAATATCCGGACCGATGTCACAGGGGACCACGAGGGCCCCAAGCAACCAGTGCACAGTCATCAGATTGTCGCCGGTGTAATGAGCCATTCACAGATTCACTCTCAATCCCATGTATTCTGACACTTGCATGGCTTAGTCCTTGAGAGAAGCATATGACAACTGGCAGGATCAACCAGAATCACTCGACTGCATCATGCCCAGGAGCGACCATCGAACCCCATGAAGGGGCGTCAATGGCCTCTCCACGGTGGCTTGCCGTGAGCCACGCCCTCCGACGGACGCCCCGTGGAGGAGCCAATCCGTCGGTGACTGCATCAAACCACGGAGAACCGGAGCTCTCCAAGCGCCCGTGCATGTGCATGCACGGGCCGCGTCTCGGAACCCGCCGGAGATGGACTCCGGCGGGGGGCGATCTCGGATCCATGGCCAGAGGTGGCGCGCACCCCATGGCCGACAGCCAAGGCTGTACCAACTCACGATCGAATGCCTCTGCATCATCTCCGTTGCCCCGCCGCAGGGCAGCCTCGCGAGGGCTGCGCCGCAGCGGGATCGATACAACCAGAACGGGTCTTATCCACGTGGGGGCTGGGTTGATTTGTATAGCGGAGGTTGCAGCCTGCCTCACGCTGTGACCCAGGATCGCCTCCGGCGGTCTCGGGGCCGGGGCGCCATGCGACGCCGCCGGGGGCCTCCCCTTACATAGTAACAAACGGGCCCCGCGGAACGGGAGCTTTCCTCGCGCGATTCGGCCGGGCGAGCCGAAACGGGGATCCATGAAGGCTGCACAGGACATCCGGCTGGGATGGTGACGGGCTGACCCAGGATCGCCTCCGGCGGTCTCGGGGCCGGGGCGCCATGCGACGCCGCCGGGGGCCTCCCCTTACATAGTAACAAACGGGCCCCGCGGAACGGGAGCTTTCCTCGCGCGATTCGGCCGGGCGAGCCGAAACGGGGATCCATGAAGGCTGCACTGGGCAAGCACTGGAATCACCACGTGGAGGCCTGCTCCGCGCGATGATCCCAGTGCCAGCCCTTGACCAGAGGCAGAGAACCCACAGCATGCGGGGCCACTGCGGCTCACAGGCTCGGACCGGTACTAGTCTCATACGATTCATCTCCGGTGAAGCAACTTCCTCGCCTTAGTACACCAGCCCATGAGAGTCACGTGATATGCATGCGGGACCGTGTCCAAAGAGGCATGCACAATGGTAGGCCCGGAAGCCCACCATCAATGTCACGCTATCTCATGCAACCTTGCCGCGGAATGTTTCGACTGCATCACTGCTGACTGGAGGCGATGCCTCGGATCCAAAACCATAGAAAGCCATGCGATTGTCCAATCACGTCATCTTGCCTCCTCCGACCGGAGGCGTGCGCTGCTCTCGCTGTGCCGCGGCGAGGCCTCCGTGGGCCCTTCGAAGGACGTCACCAGAGACTGAAGCCCAGGCCTCTTCACGGCATTCGAGACGCACGCCCCGGCATTGGCCATCGGAGATCCAACCCCGCGCGGAACGCAGGGCACGCTAGCCTTATTTGACAGTGCTTGTCCAAAGTTCGGTATGCGGAGGCGATCGGGCACTGAGCCCCATGGGGTGTTTGTCGGACACTCTGGTACAGGATGCACCGAGTCGCACGAAGCCATGCGCTCGGATGCTGCTGCCCCATGGGGTGTGCACACGCCGGGTGCCCGGTTCAGACTTAGATGCTTTCAGCCAATATCCGCCATGTGTAGACTAGCAAGCCCCGGCCGCTCAGCCGACCACAGAAACCAGAGGCATGGCACGAGGGTTCCTCTCGTACTACCACGCGCTGCCGTCGTCAAACCCAATCATCACAAGTGTGAAGGCAATCGCGAAGGATCGCCGTCGAGAAGCAAACCGTGCTCATCGGGAGTTCTGAAGACAGAATAGCGGCCGTTGCAGGAGGGTAAAACCAACCTGTCTCACGACGGTCTAAACCCAGCTCACGTTCCCTGTTGGTGGGTGAACAATCCAACTCTTCTACTCGGCTGCAGGTGAGAAGCTAGGAAGAGCCGACATCGAAGGATCAAAAAGCAACGTCGCTTCGAACGCTTGGCTGCCACAAGCCAGTTATCCCTGTGGTAATTTTTCTGACACCTCTGGCTTCAATATCCGGAACTCGCGTGCTTGACCAAAGGATCGCAAGGCCACGCTTGCACATTGTGGACTCTTACTGAAAGTGACTGCATCAGCAGTGCCTTTGACCTGCTCCTCTGTGAGGGGTTTCCGTCCCGCCTGAGCAGTGCTTCGGGACACCTGCGTTGTCCTGTAACAGGTGTGCCGCCCCAGCCAAACTCCCCATCTGAGCAGTGTCCCGAAGCTGCGGCGAACAAAGCACCTGGGTCGCACACGGGCCCGAGGGCCCGGAACTGTGCTTGGCACACGAAGCGGGGAGGCCGTGAGGCACGACGCAAGGGACGTGCCTCTAGGTCGGGCACCAAGAGGTGCCAGCGGCTGCCGTACCCGAATCATCCGATTAGTAAAGCGGCTGTGGAGGTAGTGGTATTTCATTGCAAGCTTGCGCGTAGCAGCGCGGAGCCTCATCATATCCAGAAGGACGGAAGAGCCGACAGTCGAGATGGCCGCGAAGGCCATGATCAATGCCATGAGTTGGCGCGCACTTCCCACCTGTGCTACACCCTCCATGCTGCTGCACTCTGTCAGACTAGAGTCAAACTCAACAGGGTCTTCTTTCCCCGCTGGAACACCCAAGCCCGTTCCCTTGGCGGTTGGTTCACCAGCCAGCATCTAGGGACAGCAGGAATCTCGTTGATCCATTCATGCGCGTCAATAATCAGTCGACGAGGCATTTGGCTACCTTAAGAGAGTCATAGTTACTCCCGCCGTTTACCCGCGCTTGGCTAAATCTCTTTGCATTGACAATCAGAGCACTGGGCAGAAGTCACCTCGCGGAACCAGCCAGCAGGTCCCATCGCAAAGCTGTGTTTCAATTAAACAGTCAGATTCCCCTGCGTAGTACACAGTTCCGAGTAGACCACACGTGGGTGCCACGGATGGGGCCGACGTCTCAGGTCGGCCATCTCCCCGCCCACGGGAACTGAAGCCAGGCCGCACCCGAAGGCACAGCCTCTCTTCTTTGCACACCCAAAGCTCCGTGCCTCCACCCAAGAGCCGCGGCGGGGCGTGCTTGGCCGTTCCGAGGCACAAGGATCACGCCCGCTGGAGAAGCGGCCTTCGGCTGAGGTGGGGCCTGGACGCCCACGGCCAGAGGACGGCTGGGAAGCCAGCCCTGGCACAGGACAACCAAGCCCCGGAGGGTTCCGTGCAATCCCGACGGGCAGGCCTGACACCCTGGCCCTTGGAGCCACCGCATCTTCCGAAGGTACACAACCAGTTTGCCGATTTCCCTTAGCTGCATTTGCACTGTTGACCAGCGGCGTCTAGCCGAAGAGACCAGCTGCGGTGATTCGGTACGGAGCCATTCCAATCGGATCAGAGCCCCCAGATGGGGGCTTGTCCCGGTTTGGTCACCAAGGGTTCACGCTTTGTTGCACAACTTCGCAGGGCGTTCCATGGAGTCGGTGGCCACCAAAGGCATGGCGCATTCCGGGTCGGCCGAGGCCAAACCCTCAGAGCAGGGCACGCGTAAGTCCAATGGTACCAATGCAGCACCATCTTGCCAAGCAGAGAGCTATGTCGCCATGCAGCATGTCAGTGGATAGCCCACACACTCCAGCTGTCAGATGGAAAAGACAACTCCACAGGGGCGCCACCGAGACGCGGCCCCGCAGCACCGGACTTGAGAACACCAGCGTTGCCACTGGCCCTTCCCAGCAATCTCTCCGAGAAAGCGTTCTGAGTATCATCAGCCAAGACCCTGGTACCAGCGTGTCGGAATATTAGATTCGTCTGCCTGTTCGCCACTCCTGCAAGGCAGAGCCCTGGCACCGAGCTTCACCCGAAGGGCACAGCGCCGCGCACCCCATGGCACCCAGTGGGGGACCAGCACGGCGCCAGCCGCGGGACGGGCGACCCGGAGCCAGAGGCCCCGAACTTTGCAGCCTTTGCCGTATCCGTGAGCATTGCCATCTGGCTTACAATCGACTGACCCATATTCAACGGCTGTTGGTATGGAAGCCTGCTCCACTCCAGTCCTCAACCACTCAGGCCAGCAGCAGGCCTCTGCAAGAGAGAGCCTGCATGAGCCACCAGAAAGAATACTCGCTACTGCAACCAAGATCTGCACCAAGGGATACTTCCCTCCGGGTCACCCCGGAGCCAGCACCGCGAACCCTTGCGTCTCGCCTACGCACTGCTGCACCTGCCCTGCTGCCACAGCAGCGGCGCGGTGTAAGTCAAACAACGCCTCTGGCTTGAGCATCATCCATTTTCGAAGCTGCCCGCTTCGGCAGGTGGGTTGTTACACACTCCTAAGCGGATTCCAACCTTCATGGCCACCGCCCTGCTATCTCTAGCGGACAACATCCTTTGTGGATTCTATGTATGAGCCAGCACTTGAACCCTGCAACCGCGCTCTCGGATCATCCCGCATCGCCAGCACTGCTTACCAGTAATGGCCCACATGGGGCTGCACACTGTTCCGGGTTGGGCCCCAGCGGCCTCAGCGGATGCCCGGGCAGAATGCCCCACCCCGCTGAGGCCAGAAGGCTGCCACCATCTCTCAAACACACTCAGGCACAGCGGACTGCGTTGGGCACGCCGTCGGCCAGGGATGGCCTTTGACGCGCCACACACAGACGCCGGATGCAGAGAAGTGTGCCTCCGATGCTTGCCCATTCACAGTTTGAGAATAGGTTGAGGACTGATAGACTCCCCAGAATGCCTCTCATGCATTGCTTTACCGGACAAAAGCCGCATCACGATCGACGAGTTCGGACACACTCCCAGCCCCAGCTATCCTGAGGGAAACTTGGGCGGAAACCAGCTACTAGATGGTTCGATTGGCCTTTCACCCCTATGCCCCGCTCAGACAACACGATTTGCACGTCAGGATTGCGACCGGCCTCCACCGCAGTTTCCCACGGCTTCGCCGTAGCCAGGTATAGTTCACCATCTTTCGGGTCCCATGGAGGACACCTCGCACTCAGAACCAGTGTCCATTGGATTCAGGCTCGGCAGCTCTTGCATCAGATCGGTTTGCCATTGCACGCCATGGAGAAACATGCGGCACGCAGCACCATAGATCCCGCATGGATCCAAGAGGCAGCACCGCGGCGCAGAGTCCCCAGAGGCATGGCCACACGCTCTTCAGAGTCCCCAAAGGCGCGGTGAAACACAGTAGCACCGCGGAGAAAGTGGTCCGTTCGCTTTAACCAGGCAACGTTCGGGAGAATCGGCAGCTGCGGCCACTGCTGCATGCCACGCCTGGGTCGGGTCGCGGAGGCCAAACCCGGCCAAGGCGGCGGCACAGCGGGCCCCGCCACCAGTTGCTCCGTACCAGCTTTGACTACACGCACAGCATTGCCTGCGGCCTCCGATAGACTCCTTGGTCCGTGTTTCAAGACGGGCAGGGGATGTCCCTGCCTTGCCAAGCCACTCTTGACACCTTTGCACCACTGTGCACCAACCGGGGTACCGAGAGCCGGGATGAGAGACCTGGAGGGCCTGCACACCACTAGCTCTCCCACTGATTGCACCCGGCGCGGTTGGTAGGCACATGCATCCGGTGCACCACACAGGGGCACACCGGACACCCACAGGGCCATTCTGCCTTGCCACATTTGCCCTCTCGAAGGATGATGCTCCGTGACATGGGTTACGGCTCCGGGCGGGACAGCAGAGCACCAAAGAGCAAAGCCAAGCCCGGAAGCCATCCAGAATCCCAGCCAATGAAGCCTCTTCTCCGTCGGGGCATAGGTCACAGCGACCAAATGCATGCCCCCAGGTCCAGACAGGCGGAGTGCCTCTGCCAGAATGCCACTGCGAATCGATCCCACCAGAGAGTGGGGCTCTGCAGCCAGCCGCAGGCCAGACCCGAGGTCGCTTGTCCAAAAGCCGGGAAGGGCCCCACGACCGCCAATGCCTGTGCGAGAGCCACGGATGGTCCCGCCAGCCACTTCACGGTCCGGGGCCGCATCGCAATCCTCTGTGTCAGGGAAGCATCCACCACCGGTCGCCTGCCGCAGCTTCAGGCACTTTGAACCCTCTTTGCAGAGTCCTTTGCACGTTTCGATCAGTCTACTTGTTAGCTATCGGTCCCATGTCTGTATGCAGCCTTGCCACGGACATGCCTGGCCGTTTGACCTACAGTCCCAAGCAGCTCTACTCCAGGGTCTGGCGTGTGTGCACACCATGGCTAAGAACACCGACCAGTCCTCTTGACAGGAGGGCTGTAGCCCAGGTATCGCGGACCATCCCAGGCCACTCTGACTCTGGATCGGCGCCATAGTAGGTCTGTGCAGCCGTGACAGCCATCCCCATGCCAGCATTGCATCCCGGAGTGCACCCAGTGCTCACCGCATCAGGTGACCAACAACGATACGGGTAGACCGTGTCAATCTGGTTCATTCGCCATTACTGAAGCCATCGCGATTGCTGTCTCTTCCTCTGCCAAGTGATATGCTTAAATTCAGCAGGTAGCTCTCTGTGCTTCAGGTCGCCAGCCGATGGCATTGCGAAGCAATGCAACCCGATGAATCATCCATCAGGGCCGTGCACCGGGAGTGTCAAACCCATCACCCGCGGCCGGAGAAGGCCCAACACCAGCGCCGCGTGCCATGATGGTTCCAGCGCCGTGCAGGGCTTGGCCGCGGGTGATGCAACGGTTCGAATCACTCCACAATGCAGCATGCTCCAACGGTTCTCATCAACGGGCGTCCGAAGGCCAATCGGAGGGCAACACCACGGGTCTCTGTCTCCAGAGGCCGTTGGCACCGCCCCGCTCTGAGCCCGCGGAGTCGCGGCTGGGCCGCGGTCCGTGGGCTCCATGATCAAGCCTCTGCGCGCGGAGAGGTGAAGGACACCCCTCCGCGCTGCTCTGCACGCCAAATGACCCCATGATGAACATGGGATCCCGTGGCATCATTGCAGCCGTATTGGATAACGATTCCGACTCAGACACTGAAGCATCGAAAGGGAGAAACCGGCATTGAACCGCTGGTCTCCACTTGCCTGTTGCGTTCAAAGGTAGTCATCTCCACAAAGCTCACGAGTCTCTGCATTTCGCAATTCCCGTATCGAAGGCTACTCCGTTCTTCCACATCACATGGACCAAGGCATCCACTGCAGCAGGTTGGACATCAACAACCATCTATCTCTGCTCCCTGGCGCGGGAGAGCCCTCAGCGCCGTCACCCACTGGTTGACCAGCAGGTGGCGTTGCACAAAGCTTCGACAATGATCCTGCTGCAGGTTCACCTACAGCAACCTTGTTACAACTTTTGCTTCCTCTAGCAACAGAACATCGCCCAAATTCCATGACAAGACATTGATGTGCACGAGTGCCAATCAGCTTGAGTTCCTGAGGGCTTTATCATTCTGCCATCAGTAGCAACGATGGGCGGTGTGTATAAATGGCAGGGACATAATCTGTGCAAGCTGATGACGTGCACATACCAGGCATTCCTTGTTCATGACAGATAGTTGCAAGCATCAATCCCAAACACGCATTCACAGCTGCAAAGGTTGCCCGCCCACTTCTGGGCAGGACGGTCCCATGGATGGGACACCAAGGCTTGTTCACTGGACCAGTGTAGTGCGCGTGCGGCCCAGAACATCTAGGAGCATCACAGACCTGCTGTTGGCTCTGGCTTGCGTGCACTTGGTAAACATGCACGGCACCCGAGAGAAGCAGCATACCCGGCACTCTCAGACGGGTAATCCACGAGCCCCGGTGGGACCGGCAAGCCGACCCACGGGTCAGGTGTTCCGTCCTACATGAATGCGAGACCGGGGACTATTCAGAGGCAGAGGTCTCACTCGTTATCGGAATCAACCAGACAAATCACTCCACCAATCAGGCGGCCATGCACCACCGTCCAGAGGATCAAGAAAGAACCCTCAATCTGTCAATCCGACTGCGTCCTGACCTGGTAACATTCCCCGTGTTGAGTCAAATTAAGCCGCATACTCCACGCCTTGTGGTGCCATTCCATCAATTCCTTTAAGTTTCAGCCTTGAGACCGTACTCCCCCCTGAATCCGTAAGCTTTGATTTCTCGCTGCAGAGGAGTGAAACCGATGGCATCCTGTTGAGGAGATTATGGCCCACCGACACCGAGCTGACATAGTTTACAGCGGTAGACTACGATGGTATCTGATCATCTTCGCTCCCCACACTCTCGTTCTTGATCGACGAACATGCTCCAGTGGAACGCCTTTGCCGCAGTTGATCCCACAGCGGTCTGAGAATTTCACCTCTGGCGTGTCAATATCCATCACGACGAACAGACCCATCACTGCCGTTCAGAGCCAGCACCGCCCAGCTGCCCGGTGAAGGCCACCGCCGGAGCGGATAGCCTCCGGCCATCTGGGGGCACCAGCACTGCGTTGCCCTTTGCGGACCCTGAGACTCAGCAGAACAGCTGTGTCCACATATGGTCGATCCTTTGCCATCCCGCGCTGAATCATGCAATCAAGTCACGTTTGCTTTGGACGCGCTGAGTTGTTCACAGTGGCATCCATGGACGGCTCCGAGGTCGGGTCGCAAGTGACCCGCGCCCATGTCAGAGGCATGACCGCATCAGCCACCACTGAAGGAGGCTTCTTGCCGGAGCGGTCCGAACCCATGCAAAGCGGGCACGGGGACCATCTGCAGGGGGTTTGAATCCAGCAGCGCATCCACGGAGGCCGCCACCCGGCCTGACGGCCGGGAGACAGCCCCAGCAGAGCGGCCGGACGCCCTGCAGCCCCATGCCCAGGGGTTGACTACGAGCTTTTCAACAGCAGCAACATTTGTATACGCTCTTGGAGCTGGAATTACCGCAGCTGCTGGCACCAGACTTGCCCTCCAGTTGATACTCATTGCTGCGTTTGGATAGCATTCATTGCGGAGTCCCACCCACCACACAGGGTGAGCAGGGCTGCTATGGCTCGTCGCTGTCTCGCCAGACCAGTGTCGGCAGTGGACAATTTGCGCGCTGCTGCTCGCCTTGGCAATGGTAGCCGTTTCTTAGGCTCCCTCTCCGGAATCAAACCCTGATTTCCCGTTACCCGTGATAGCCATGGTGGTCCACTACACCACCAACCAGAGCTGATAGGTCAGAGACTCACACTGTGGAGCATTCATGGTAGAACCATCTTTGCCATCACAGAAAACGGCCTGAATCACCCTTGCACGCTGCCCTGTACGGGCGCAGGTCTTGATATCGGCCAACTGCCAGTGACCCTGAACGGGCCACAGCTCTGAGCTTCCATGTATTAGCCACCCAGTTGAGGTGAATATCCGGACCGATGTCACAGGGACCACGAGGGGCCCCAAGCAACCAGTGCACAGTCATCAGATTGTCGCCGGTGTAATGAGCCATTCACAGATTCACTCTCAATCCCATGTATTCTGACACTTGCATGGCTTAGTCCTTGAGAGAAGCATATGACAACTGGCAGGATCAACCAGAATCACTCGACTGCATCATGCCCAGGAGCGACCATCGAACCCCATGAAGGGGCGTCAATGGCCTCTCCACGGTGGCTTGCCGTGAGCCACGCCCTCCGACGGACGCCCCGTGGAGGAGCCAATCCGTCGGTGACTGCATCAAACCACGGAGAACCGGAGCTCTCCAAGCGCCCGTGCATGTGCATGCACGGGCCGCGTCTCGGAACCCGCCGGAGATGGACTCCGGCGGGGGGCGATCTCGGATCCATGGCCAGAGGTGGCGCGCACCCCATGGCCGACAGCCAAGGCTGTACCAACTCACGATCGAATGCCTCTGCATCATCTCCGTTGCCCCGCCGCAGGGCAGCCTCGCGAGGGCTGCGCCGCAGCGGGATCGATACAACCAGAACGGGTCTTATCCACGTGGGGGCTGGGTTGATTTGTATAGCGGAGGTTGCAGCCTGCCTCACGCTGTGACCCAGGATCGCCTCCGGCGGTCTCGGGGCCGGGGCGCCATGCGACGCCGCCGGGGGCCTCCCCTTACATAGTAACAAACGGGCCCCGCGGAACGGGAGCTTTCCTCGCGCGATTCGGCCGGGCGAGCCGAAACGGGGATCCATGAAGGCTGCACAGGACATCCGGCTGGGATGGTGACGGGCTGACCCAGGATCGCCTCCGGCGGTCTCGGGGCCGGGGCGCCATGCGACGCCGCCGGGGGCCTCCCCTTACATAGTAACAAACGGGCCCCGCGGAACGGGAGCTTTCCTCGCGCGATTCGGCCGGGCGAGCCGAAACGGGGATCCATGAAGGCTGCACTGGGCAAGCACTGGAATCACCACGTGGAGGCCTGCTCCGCGCGATGATCCCAGTGCCAGCCCTTGACCAGAGGCAGAGAACCCACAGCATGCGGGGCCACTGCGGCTCACAGGCTCGGACCGGTACTAGTCTCATACGATTCATCTCCGGTGAAGCAACTTCCTCGCCTTAGTACACCAGCCCATGAGAGTCCACGTGATATGCATGCGGGACCGTGTCCAAAGGAGGCATGCACAATGGTAGGCCCGGAAGCCCACCATCAATGTCACGCTATCTCATGCAACCTTGCCGCGGAATGTTTCGACTGCATCACTGCTGACTGGAGGGCGATGCCTCGGATCCAAAACCATAGAAAGCCATGGCGATTGTCCAATCACGTCATCTTGCCTCCTCCGACCGGAGGCGTGCGCTGCTCTCGCTGTGCCGCGGCGAGGCCTCCGTGGGCCCTTCGAAGGACGTCACCAGAGACTGAAGCCAGGCCTCTTCACGGCATTCGAGACGCACGCCCCGGCATTGGCCATCGGAGATCCAACCCCGCGCGGAACGCAGGGCACGCTAGCCTTATTTGACAGTGCTTGTCCAAAGTTCGGTATGCGGAGGCGATCGGGCACTGAGCCCCATGGGGTGTTTGTCGGACACTCTGGTACAGGATGCACCGAGTCGCACGAAGCCATGCGCTCGGATGCTGCTGCCCCATGGGGTGTGCACACGCCGGGTGCCCGGTTCAGACTTAGATGCTTTCAGCCAATATCCGCCATGTGTAGACTAGCAAGCCCCGGCCGCTCAGCCGACCACAGAAACCAGAGGCATGGCACGAGGGTTCCTCTCGTACTACCACGCGCTGCCGTCGTCAAACCCAATCATCACAAGTGTGAAGGCAATCGCGAAGGATCGCCGTCGAGAAGCAAACCGTGCTCATCGGGAGTTCTGAAGACAGAATAGCGGCCGTTGCAGGAGGGTAAAACCAACCTGTCTCACGACGGTCTAAACCCAGCTCACGTTCCCTGTTGGTGGGTGAACAATCCAACTCTTCTACTCGGCTGCAGGTGAGAAGCTAGGAAGAGCCGACATCGAAGGATCAAAAAGCAACGTCGCTTCGAACGCTTGGCTGCCACAAGCCAGTTATCCCTGTGGTAATTTTTCTGACACCTCTGGCTTCAATATCCGGAACTCGCGTGCTTGACCAAAGGATCGCAAGGCCACGCTTGCACATTGTGGACTCTTACTGAAAGTGACTGCATCAGCAGTGCCTTTGACCTGCTCCTCTGTGAGGGGTTTCCGTCCCGCCTGAGCAGTGCTTCGGGACACCTGCGTTGTCCTGTAACAGGTGTGCCGCCCCAGCCAAACTCCCCATCTGAGCAGTGTCCCGAAGCTGCGGCGAACAAAGCACCTGGGTCGCACACGGGCCCGAGGGCCCGGAACTGTGCTTGGCACACGAAGCGGTGAGGCCGTGAGGCACGACGCAAGGGACGTGCCTCTAGGTCGGGCACCAAGAGGTGCCAGCGGCTGCCGTACCCGAATCATCCGATTAGTAAAGCGGCTGTGGAGGTAGTGGTATTTCATTGCAAGCTTGCGCGTAGCAGCGCGGAGCCTCATCATATCCAGAAGGACGGAAGAGCCGACAGTCGAGATGGCCGCGAAGGCCATGATCAATGCCATGAGTTGGCGCGCACTTCCCACCTGTGCTACACCCTCCATGCTGCTGCACTCTGTCAGACTAGAGTCAAACTCAACAGGGTCTTCTTTCCCCGCTGGAACACCCAAGCCCGTTCCCTTGGCGGTTGGTTCACCAGCCAGCATCTAGGGACAGCAGGAATCTCGTTGATCCATTCATGCGCGTCAATAATCAGTCGACGAGGCATTTGGCTACCTTAAGAGAGTCATAGTTACTCCCGCCGTTTACCCGCGCTTGGCTAAATCTCTTTGCATTGACAATCAGAGCACTGGGCAGAAGTCACCTCGCGGAACCAGCCAGCAGGTCCCATCGCAAAGCTGTGTTTCAATTAAACAGTCAGATTCCCCTGCGTAGTACACAGTTCCGAGTAGACCACACGTGGGTGCCACGGATGGGGCCGACGTCTCAGGTCGGCCATCTCCCCGCCCACGGGAACTGAAGCCAGGCCGCACCCGAAGGCACAGCCT
>CAXIWF010000746.1:0-17917 GCA_964036045.1 Eutreptiella sp. 'Long Island Sound 2002' | reverse complement strand
GAACACAAAGGTTTCATGAAAAACACATTCAGCTTGGAACACATTTGGGAGGCTCGGGGAGCCCGGGACGGTATGGAAGAATGGAGTTTTTGTGTCCATTGACTTCTCCAAGGCTTTCGACTTTGTGCATCACCACTACTTCAAAGCCTTCTTTCTTTACATCGGCCCGCCGTTTCCACTGATTGCACTCATCCTGTCCATGCTCACGTCACCCTTCATTTTTGGGGTCGGAAAAGGGGTAGTCCCAGCGGTACAGCTACACCCCAACTTAGGGGTGCGGCAAGGAGACCCGCTTCCCCCAGCGCTTTTTGCAATAGTTTGTTCTGTTTTGATTCCAATGCTCCAGCACCCCGGTCCGCACATAAATGCCCTCTTTTACGCCGACGATCTTGAGTCTTGAAATCTTGAAATCTTACGCATCTACGCAAACTACGTAGGGCTCCGCCTCCACCACCAAAAAATCACCCTTCCTTTTGAAAGGTTATTGGTCTGACAGACACACACAATTGCTGAGGTGCACTGGGGTAGACATTAAAACACATGTCAAGTACCTGGGGTCTTGTTTGGAGAGGTCTCCCCAGAGCAAGCATACGCCCCCCTACTGGCCAGGGCATAGGTGAGAGCGTGATATGCTGCCAATCTACGCCTCACACCGCCTGAGTGCGTCGCCCTACTCCAGGAATGGATCTTACCCCCACTGATCTGCCCCGCAAGGTCATACTTCCCCACAAATGAAGTCTGCCCCAAGCCAGCAGATATCTACAGGACGGCCCTACAGATCAGCAGCTGGGGGCTAACACTACCGATTTTGGCACAACCGCCCGGGGAGGGGGGCTTCCACCTCCCGCAGCGGGGAACGTACTTCCTTTGGCAGCATGCCACCGCGCTTGTGCTGACGTGCCAAAACCCCTCCCCACCAGCGACTATTGCAGTCAAGCATCTAAAGCAACGGGCAGAGAGGCACGGAATCCCTTTAGATGCTTCCAATCTCCCGTGGCTCCAACTTGGACCAGTTCCGTGGGCCAGCTACCCCTTTATGGGCACCAGCTGCAAAGCATACTCAGTACTGCGTAAGCAGGCCCTAGTACTGCCCCCCACACAATGTCAGGCATGCTTTGTATCACCATGGCATTCCGCTTTGTTCAGGAACAAAAAGGAAATTACCTGCTTTTCCCCTCGCCTCATCAGGAAAGGCGTCCGTACGCTGGAACAACTCACAGAGGAGCTGCGGGCCACCCTTCCCCGCGCCATGGGTACCAGTCTATCAGACGCGGTTGGCTACCCCACGGGAACCGTTGAATGGCCACCCCCCCCAAAGAGACACAGCCGGCATTTTGGACCCAATGGAACAACCGAGTCAAGCTCCGGTATCTCATGTCTCACAACCCCCCCGCTCCCCCCCGGCAAAAGCCGGAAACCTCGGAGGCGCTCCGCAAGTTACAACTGCCACAGGGTGATCTCATTCGTACAGGCGGCATTACGGAAGAAGCTACTGGTAGGAGACATGCCTAAAACCTGGGTCCCCATGCCACCTAGTGCCCTCTGGACGGGCAGGTGGAGACCATAGCTCATGCACTGACTTCTTGTTGCTTTCTTGCGGCGGCTTTTCACATTGCTTTGCAATGTATGGGCCCCGCCATACTGGGGGACACACAGGAGACGGACCCCACTAAGCTCCTAGTTGAGCAACCGGCCCTCTCTCTCCAAGCCCCTTTGGGTCTTGTTTATTGGACACTGGTCAGAGCCTCATGGAGCCTGCGCAAGTCGGTTAAGTTTAAGCTCCCCCCCCCCCTTCCTGGGAGCTATTCCTCTCCATGTGGCTCTCGTGCAGCAGACAATCTAGCAACTGAAGGAAATAGGACATCTCCAGCACCCGCGGGTGCAACAAGTGGGCAGCAGGTCCCCGCCCCAAGCTCCACCCGCCGCGGCGCAAAAAAAACGGAAAAAGGAACTCTATGCTGCACCGAGGGCAAAGTCACATAAGGTGCTGGTGGACAAGTACAGGCAGGCAAGATGGGAAATCACCTAACCAGACGGCTCATTTGAGGACCATCCCACAGTGGGGCGAGTTGGGGGAAACGGGGTATATTTCGGAGACGCAGTGGACGCAGCGCCGCGCATCCCCTGTGAGGAACGGCAAACAAACAATCGAGGTGAGCTCAGGGCAGCGCTGCATGCGGTTCACGATAGGAAAAAGTCGTAACAGACACTTATCTGTTCTTGACTCGCCATTAGTGGTCCCGGGCATCACAGGGAAAGCTCAGAAATGGCGTCGCCATGACCGGCAAGGATCGGCAGGGTCAGTGGGGCATGTGGACCTCCAGACCCAGCTGCTACACGAGACTGAGTCACAAGGGACGGCCCTACAGCGGCTGCACGTCCCCTCGCACATAAATTTGGATGGTAATACGCACGCGGACAGGCTGGCTCACATTGGACGCCGGCGCTTCCCCCTCCTGAAGGGACAAGTCACGGTATCACTGGCAGGTGGGCACTCTGTGGATGAGTCGCATTCGGAGGCGAAATCCGACCCGGAAGCTCCGGCTATGTGGATAGCAATGGAGCGGGTGGGGGATCACAGCACTACCCTCACCCCACAGCACGCGTGCGAACAGCACGGAAAGGGCGGGGAGGAGGGAAACTCCCCCTCAGTACCCCCCACAACAGCCAATTACCACTCCACAGCCCAAACGCAGTTGTCGAGACGCCGAGTATGTCACGCCACAAGTCCGTGGGCTCAACGGTGGACTAGTGACATTGAAGTATGCACCCCCCCCTCAAGGATGCCATATCCGTCCACGGGCCGCTCCAGTCCACCCTCCCACCGGCGTTCTCGGGCCCAGACTCGAGCGCCAGCTCCCCACCCCCCGCCAACGAGGTCGCCTACAAGGATTGGGTTTCACTCTCATGACATGCTCTCTCTCTCTCTCCACTGACACAACATCGACCCGCAGCACTGAGGGCTCCCCATGTCACACCGATCAGGATGTCACCCTTGTTCTAGCACACACACACACACACACACGCACACACACACACACACACACACACACACACGGCTGCGAGACGTACCACGTCCGAGAGAACGAACCCCCCCCTAGGCAACACCCCCCGCCTAATGGCACAACACAAAAAGTGGTAAGAGACAGAGACGGCCCAATAGCGAGAGTGGTAGTCTTTAGCTGTCCAGTGTGAGGGTTCGATACCCGGGAGCTGTGGTTCTTGGGTCTACTGCACGTAGAGCTCTCTAGTGGGCATCGTTGGAAACACCCACCCCTTCAGCAGCCCGCGCCACCGCCGGTACCGGCGGATCGGGTGGAGGTCTCGTCCATTTTTCGCTCCTCGGAGCACCCCCCGTGCCCCCGATTCCAAAACAAAATGCATCATGGCAGCGCACACCTGCAGCAACGCGCGCCGCCACCGGTACTCGAAGGGATCAACGGTAGGCCCCGCCCATCGATCGGCGGCAACGGGGTTCCAACTGGCTCCTTCAAGGCTGGCGCGGAGTGCTACCCCTCGGGCAGCCGCCGCCTCAGATAAGATATGCCCCACCCTAAGGAACAGCTTTTGGTGTCCCCCTGCCGATGCTCTCTCTCCTACTACCTGAGCCGCACACACCCGAACACACACATCTATGCGCCTGATAACTCTATATGTCCTCCTGTACCCACTAGGCCTTTAGGCCCAAGGTCCGACCGACATAAGCAAACAGGGGGAGGGCATGGCCGAATGGGACCAGCGGCAGCAAGTGCCCGCCCACTGGTGACCCCTGACCTGCATGCACACCCCTTATCCAGTAGAGAAGCAGGCAGGCATATGGGCGTGAGCCTTGCTGCATGTTTGCCAACCTGCAGCCCAATAGGCGACAGCTGACTTGGTACAATGCCGCAGGGAAGAAGGGGCTTTGGCCCTGAGCCCCAGCCGTTGAACACTCGGAAAGCGAGCACAGAGAACAATGATTTGTTGCAGTGGAGTGAGAGCAATGAAGACCGTGGGGCAGGCGCGGTGGGAGCTAATGGCGGTGAAGCAAACCTGACCCATTCTGCCCCCCCGGGCCCACTTAGTTGCCAAGGGTCAATAGCTACCATCCATACGTTGCCAAGGGTCAATAGCCGCCATCCATACATGTGGTGGCACGGAAGACGCCGGAAATTATTTTTTTCATTCCCTTTGCCCATTTTGTCCACTTTGCACCTCAACACTATACGTGAGCCCAACCTTGCCTCTAACTCCCACCCCAACCCTCGGCCTACTCCTAACCCTAACCCTAATTGGACCCTACCCTTGATACACGCTAGAATACCCAATCTCGTTGTAGCCTAGAACCGGCTAGAGCGGCTAGAACGAAAAAAAGTGGTGGTTGCCCCGACCCACGGGCATAGGGGGGCGGGGGTATGAAGGGTGCAAATTGGACCCCTGTTACCATACTAGGGGGTCCATACCTTGTTTTTCAGAAAAACACATCTTTGACCTGAAATTCAACAAGTACAAAAAACCGTTCTAGCGCCGTTCTAGCGGCGCTCCCGCTACAACGGCGCTAGAACGATCCTAGAACGCTTCGCTAGAACAAGGCTAGAACAAAAACATGCACACACATTTGGCAAGTAAAAGACACCAATGTTGGAAGGGGGGGTTCCATGACACACAGACACATGGAAACCATCACATTTGGTACATGTCTAGTGCGCGCGCGCACACACACACACACACACACACACACACACACACACACATGCACGCACACATTTTGACGTAGGCACGGGCATTGTGGGGCTGCCCTCCCTTCAAGCTTTGGTTGGGGGGGGGGCGTCTTTGTGTCACACATTTTTTGGGGGGGGGGGGGGGCTTGAGAACTACCTTGGGCACGGGGGGGGGTTGAACTCAGGGGTCTGGGAGGGTGTTCTTTTCTTTGTTTCACAGGTGGTTTTTTATTGAATTTTGTGGGTTTCACCTGACAAACTGCAATTTCAAGTTGCAGGTATGCCATGCAATGCTGTGCACTGTTGTGGTGTGTTGTGGGCTCCTAAGGTGTAAAGTGCTATCATATAGTGTGGTGTGTTGTGGTGTGCTCCGGTCTGCTGTAGTGTGTAATCTGCTGTGGTGTGTTGTACTGTGCGGGGGGGGGGGGGTAGTGTGTTGTGGTCACATGACGTGCCCTGTGGTGTGCTGTGTTGTCATGTGGTGCGGTCGGGTGTCATGTGGTGTGGTCTGGTGTCATGTGGTGTGGTGTGGTGTGGTGCGGTGGGGTATTGTGCGATACTGTTGCCTGTCCGGTTTGTTGAATGGTGTGTTGGTTGCTTGGCAGGTTGGGTTGTTTGGCAGCTTGAGTTATTTGTTGGGTGTTTGGCTGGTTGGGGCACGCTGTGCAGAGGGGGGGAAAAATTGAGGTCCCGAATTTTTCGCAATTTTCCGCATTCCGCAATTTTTCGCAATTTTCCGCAATTTTTCGCAATTTTCCGCAATTTTTCTCAGTTCCCGATTTTCTGACTGCCTCCCCACGCTGGTGCAGAACAATGAGATTATTTTTTTTTACTATGCCATGCATTCTCTAATGTTCCAAGTTTATCAAATGCTGGCATACCTTAGTTGGTAGTAGTACTAGGTTCCATTTCCAAAGGTCCTGGGTCCAAACCCAATGGTGCACAATATTTTAACCTTCGCTTTTTTGGTCTTTTTCATGCCTTCATGTTTGCATGTTTGCATGTGCATGCCGCCTGCAGTGTGGGACAGTTTCAAAGCGGCAGCACAAATTGGATGACAACATCCGCCGCCTTCGGTTCATGCTGCAATTCCACGGTGATATCGAAGGGCGCCTCCTGTAATTGTACTGCCCATGGACTATTTGTTTCAGTGAAATTCTCACAATTCTGAGCCACCTGTCAAGAGCTGTTGCACGTCGAGGGTTCAAGATGGCCGCTTACGACATCGCAATTTTCCCGCAATTTTCCCGCAATTTTACGCAATTTTTCCGCAATTTTTCCGCAATTTTTCGCAATTGGATTCGACCCCCCTAGACCGCAATTTTTCCCCCCCTCTGCGCTGTGTGGTGTTTGCACCTTGTGGTGTTTGGTGCCGTATGCCGCTGTATGCTCTTTGATGTCATGTGTGTTGTACCCCTGTAATTACTGCCATTCCAAGGGAGGGGGGGGGGCTGAAAAGCAGTTACTTTTTTTGTTCTAGCGCCGTTCTAGGGAGCTGTTCTGACGTTGTTCTAGCGAGCCCGCTAGAGCATTGCTAGAACGCCGCTAGAACAGTTCCCTAGAACGCCGCTAGAACCGGAATAGTAACTGCTTATCAGCCCCCCCCCTCCCTTGGAATGGCAGCAATTACATGTGTGCCCACACACATGACATCACACAACATACAACAACATACCACAGCACACACCACAGGGTGCAGACACCACAGAGCATGCCCCAACCGGCTAAACACCCAACAAATAACCCAAGCGGCCAAACAACCCAACCTGCCAAGCAACCAACACACCATTCAACGACCCACACCAACCACACCACATGAAAACACAGCACACCACAGCGCACGTCATGTGACCACAACACACCACCACCCCACACAGTACAACACACCAGAACCAATCACACACTACAGCAGACCGCAGCGCAGCACGGCACACGACAACACACCACACCACATGACATGAGGCCACATCACAAGACACCAGACCACACCAAATGACACCGCAACACACCACAACGCACCTCATGTGACCACAACACAACACACCACGCCACTACACAGCACAGCACACCATAGCGGATCACACACCACAACAGACTACAATACAGCACAGCACACCACTTTACACCTAACGAGACCACAACACACCACAACAGTGCACAGCATTGCATGGCATACCTGCAACTTGAAATTGCAGTTTGTCAGGTGAAATCCACAAAATCCAATAAAAAACCACCTGTGAAACAAAGAAAAGAACACCCTCCCAGACCCCTGAGTTCAACCCCCCGCGCCCAAGGTAGTTCTCAAGCCCCCCCCCCCTGAAAAATGTGTGACACAAAGACGCCCCCCCCCCCCAACCAAAGCTTGAAGGGAGGGCAGCCCCACAGTGCCTCTGCCTACGTCAAAATGTGTGCGTGCATATGTGTGTGTGTTTGTGTGTGTGTGTGTGTGTGTTTGTGTCTGTGTGTGTGTGTGAGTGATAATTTGTTTTTTGTGTTCTACCTAGGCTATTATATCGTTCTAGTATTGATCTAATCTAGGCTAAAACATCTAGGCTAGAGTGTTCTAGGCTAGAACAAGATTGGGTGTTGTAGCGTGTACCAAGGGTAACCCTAATTTGGATTGCATATTGGGACCCAGCTGGTGGGGGATGGAACATGGTGTAGATTTTCAATGTGAAATGAGGTACGCACTCGTAACTGGATGGGAGGGCTCAAAATGCGCTATATTCATCCGGTTGGGCACCACAACTGGACTAGGATCATTTTTGGGAAGCCATGGTTTTGACCCGTTTTTGAGCCATTTGTGGTCCCAAAATGGCCCATTTTCAAGGCCCTTTCGGCCTTGAGAGGTGCCGACATTGCTCAACATGGGCTCAAAATGGGCTTATTCCACTTGTTTGTGTGTGTGCAATCGAAATAGTCCAAAACTATCTTTGGAAAAACACATTTTTGATCCATTTTGACTCATTTTTGGTCCCAAAACAGCCTAGGCCTAGGCCAATGCATTTTGTTACTTAGGAAGGGCCAAAAATGGCGTGCGACAGGCTCAAAAAGGGCTCATTTCACTTGTTTGTACACCCCAAATGATCTCATGATCATTTTTCGATAAACACATTTTTGACCCATTTTTCACCCATTTTTGGTCGCAAAGCAACCCGTTTTCAAGGCATTTTGTGACTTTGGAGGGGCCAAAATGGCTTGCAATGGGCCCAAAATGGGCTCATTTCACTTGTTTAGGCACCCCAATTGGTCTAGGAGCATTTTAGGGACAACCCATTTTTGACCCATTTGGGTGTGAAGGACAACCACAGAAAATATGAGCCAAAAACTCAACGGTGGCAGCTGGGAACAGGCGTCGCAAGTGCCGGCCGTCTATTTCAAAATCTGCCGTCTAGGGCCAAAATCAGCCTTTTTTTCTTACCGAAAACCACCCTAAAACCTACAAAAAATGGCCAAATGAAAACAAGTGCTAGCCACCCTACACATGCAACTAGACTTGGTCTTGAATGCAGCCCGTTTTCAGGGCATTTTGGGATTTTGCGAGGGCCAAACGGGCCACCACGAGCTGCAAACGCGCCAAAAACACTTGTTTTGGCATTCTTTGTGGTCTAGGATCGTTTTTGAAAAAAGTCTTTTTTTGCGCCCGGTGGACTTTGTTGACCCATTTTGGAACCCACCTCTTTGGGCTACTTCCTGCAGCTTGCTGCGGCCCACTGGGCCTAGGTGCGGGGGTCTAGCCGTCGGTTAGGGCAATTTTGAGGGGTCGAAACCACCAAAAGTGGGTAGTTGCAGCAAGATTAAGGTGCGCTCGAAATGGCGTTTTGAGTGGCAAAGCCCAAGGTATGGTCTGTTTTGGGTTTGGGGCTATGGGCGCCCAATGTGCTCAAATTCTGGGGCTTTGGGGGCCTTTTTGGGGCAGCTTGCAGTCACATTATGGAGTCAGAGGGCCCTAGAGCGCCCTTCGTCATAGGTAGCATCCACCAAAATTTTGGCCGAATCCGAAGCACCACAACGGAGATGTGATTTTTGCTCATTTTAGTACCTGAGGCGCATTGGACATCATGGCTGCCTTAGCGCGCGGTCAACCGGGATAAGTGGGGTCCATGGCTGTGGGGGACACTGCTGCGGCCAGGGTATGTAGCACCCCGGGAAACCGGGCTGGTGTTGTGCCCACGATGTGGGCACCACCATGGTTGCGCAGTGCAGGAGTGCTTCTTGCAATGCCTGTCCGAGTCCCGGTTTTGGGATATTTGGACCGACACATGGGAGGCATGGAAACCGGAGGCAACCAAGTGGCGGCAAACGGTGTCCATTGACGACCTGCGCATGTGCACCCGCTTGCAGTTCCCGCACTCCCTTCAACGATCGTTCCTTCCAGTCCAGACGAACTGGAGGGTGGTAGTTGCCACATGGCACTTCCACGCATTCCAGCGAGTGCAGGCGTGGGTCCTTGACAAGCTGCAGCACGCCCAAACACAAGCCTCGCGACTCTGTCTAGAAGAGGTGGGACAGGCACTCGCCAGAAGTCCTTTCTCTTAGCACACCACCACGAACACTTGTGCCGGCAAGCGTATTTTCTCTATGTAAGGAACACACCGCGGGATGGTTCATAGAGGCGCAACAGACGGTCTACCAATTGTCTTGGATGGCGCGCTCCCGCCGATTGCGCTTCCGCTAGTGGCGCACAGCGGTCCTCCTCGAGGCGCGCTCCACGGTGTTGTGCAAGCTCGCTGCGGTATCCTCGTGTTGGGAGCAGGCTCATGTTTCGCTGTCCACCAGCATCCAAGCAGACGAAGCGTCCGCACGGCGGCATATGTCTCAAGTGCACGCAGTGAACCTTACGGCCTTACGGCGGACGACTTTGTCGGATCCCGATGGGACATCCGAGGGGCCACTGCACACGGCATGCAGCGCTTGCGGGACGAGAACCCACCTGAGACGCACAAGAAACGGAGGACAGAGGCGCTGGAGGTTCCCACTGATCTCCGGCATGTGGAGATCCTGCTCGAGGACATGGGCGATGTCATTGTCTTGACTGGATTGTAACACCCCGAGAGGTCCGGGAGGACGCGCATACCTGTGCAAACGCAGCGACAAGGGTCCGTTCCTCCCGCCAACCCGCTACAACCGTCTTGGTGAGGGTAGGGCATACCAAACCCATCACCAAAGCTGGCCGTGTCACCGACCCATGACGTGCGGGTGTACTCTCAATGGACACTTGGTTGAACTTCGGTCACGACATTTAAGAAAGACTACAGTCTTCACATGCAACCATAAGGGCTTGCTGCCAACGACAAGGAGTCAGAGAACACGCGCTCGTAGATCAAAACAGTCTTTGTGTCTGATGCCCTTGGCTTTGCACGTGGATTGTTGTTCCGTGCACAAGCGTTACGGATGTCCATCGCAAATCGGCAGCAGCCCACAAGCGGGCCTAGTGGCTACATCACCCCCGCCGTGTGGGGGGTCCCCAATGCTTCAAAGCGGGGGACAAAAGCACAAGGGGCCAACGAATGGGCCTAGGGGCTGCATTACCCGTGCCATCTCGGGGGTCCCCGACACCTCAGAGCAGGGGACAAAATCAATAGTGCAAATGTTTGTTTTTTTTTTGGGGGGGGTCAATCATAGTTTTGCTAAGAAGCCTAAGTTTGATTTTGTTGTTTGTCACAGCAGGTCACACATCAAAAAAAGCGCATGTTGCACAACAAAAAAAGCGGACTCGCCTTTTCTTTAAAAAGCACAGGTTGTGTGCCACACATTTTCAGGGTTTTTTTCCTCCCAGCCGCCTTGCGCCGAAAAAAAAATCCTCTCATGTCCCGTCCCTATCCCCACATCGTTCGACCACCACCAAGGTGACTCGGCTGTATCTGCCCTTGTGTGCAGGAGGCCGCAGCCGCTTGCACCATCCCCGCACGAGGTGTCCCTATCCCCACATGGTCCGACCACGGCCATAGGCAGTCGGGTGTATCCGCCATGGTATGTGTGGGGGGGGAGGGGGGCTTGTACCCACCTCCACATCCCCCCATATAGACTTATATGGATTTCTTAATAACAATATTAATGGTGCTGATAATAGCACACATATCATCATAATTTTAAAATCATCTATATAACCTATAGTCATAGCTTGTAGAGTGATGTTTTTATCTAACATATTATATACCATACTATCACTTTGGTGCATAAATTGAGGTAAATAGTGCTTCATAATCCAAAATTTACTTGAGGTGATAGATTCTGATAAATAGGCGTGATTAATTTGAGTATTTCTTATCAGCAAAGATGTAACTATCGATACACCTATACTACTGCCAATATTGCGAATTAGGCTAAAAAATGAAGTAGCCTCCACCCTATTTTTAAGTGGCAAAGTTGAAAAGGCAACAGTACTTAAAGGTACAAATATAAACCCCATACCAAGGCCATTAATTATGCCAGTAATAATAATATTATTTTGAGGAACAAAAGTAGTGAATCCAGACATTTTGTAAAGTGCAATGGCAGTCAATATTAGGCCTAATAACACCAATAACCGTAGATCTATTTTATTAATTAACTTACCTATGATCATCATAGATATAAACGTTCCTATACCTCTTGGAGCAATCAATATTCCTATATCAAGTACTGGATAACCCATCATGCTCATAAAAGACGGTAATAACGCTAAAGTAGCCAAAAAAATTACTGAAACTATAAATATTAATAAAACGCTTATCATAAAATTTAAATCCCTAAATAGAACCGTGCTTATAAAAGGTTTTTTAGAATATACTATATGGATCATGAACACCCAAAGTGATGCAATTGTTAAGCCGAAATAAATAACTATCTCATGTGAGTTAAACCAATCTAACTGTTGCCCCTGTCCAACATTAGCTGTAATGAAGCAATAGCTATACTTAATAATGCAAATCCAGTAATGTTAAAGTAATTTTTTACTCTTTTACTATCAGGTAAAAAAAATATTATTCCTAAACATGCAATAATTCCTAAAGGAACATTGATGTAAAATACCCATCTCCAATTATAATACTCTGTTAAATATCCCCCTAGTGCAGGACCAACAATTGGGCCCACCATTACTCCCATTCCCCAAATTGCCATAGCAGATCCATGTTTTTCCTTGGGATTTATATCTAATAATGTAGATTGTGATAAAGGAACTAATGCAGCACCAAATACCCCTTGTAAAATACGAAATAATACTATTTCCTCAATTGAAGAAGCCATTCCACATAACATCGAAGCAAGTGTAAAACCAACAATAGAAATAAGAAAAATCTTTCTTCTACCAAAACGTTCAACAAACCAGCTGATTGGTTGTGTCATAATAGCCGCTGCAATAATATATGAGGTTAATACCCAGGATATTTGATCTTGCGTAGCTGAAATACTGCCTTTCATATATGGCAGAGCAACATTTGCTATAGTCATATCCATAACTTGCATAATCGTTGTGATCATTACAAATAAGGTAACTAGACCTTTGCTATAGCTTGTTTTTACTAAAGAGTCACCCACACTATTTCTCTTCTACACTTTTTGTGTCAATTGTAACATATGCGCTCATACCTGATAATAAACGTATATCTTCTGGTTTATTAGTCAATTCCAAGCGTACTTTTATGCGTTGAACGACCTTTACCCAGTTTCCTGAGCTATTTTCTGGAGGTAATAAAGAAAATTCTGATCCACTTGCTGGTGCAATACTAACCACCTTTGCATCAAATTTCTTTCCAGGATATGTATCTACCTCTATTAATGCAGCTTGATTAATCTTTACATTTTGAAGATCAGTTTCTTTAAAATTAGCTTCTATCCATGTGTTTTTATAATCAACTATATAAAATAACGGAGCACCAACATTAATATATTCTCCTGGAAGCATTGCAAAATTAGCTACCTTACCATCAAAAGGTGCTTTTATTTCTGTATGCTCTAAATTAAGCTGCGCTTTCGACAATCCACTAAGGGCTTCATTATAATAAGAGTATTGATTAGCAGGCAGGCTTGGATCCCCATCAAGCTTGGCTTTTGTCTCTTCTATTTGTTTTAGCACTATGTTTCTTTGTTTAATAGTTGCATCTAAGTTATGTTGCGCTAAATTAAGTGCTCTTTCTGAGGTTGCACTTTTCTTTTCCAATTCCATATAACGCTGATATTCTGTTTTAGAATATGCTATATTTTCGTCAATTTTGTTAAGTTCAGCAAGATTTTGTTCATAAAGCGCTTTCATACTATTTATATAATCCTTAGCTTTTTCTAAATTGGCTATAGCGTTTACTAATACAATTTTATAAGGCATATCATCAATTTTGAATAAAACCTCTCCCTTTTTTACTTGAGCATTATCTTTTATATTGATTTGTTTTACTTTGCCTTGCACCTCTGCACTTACTGAAACTTTTGCTATTTTAATATATGCGTCATCTGTAGAAATATATGCATTGTTAAAAAAATAAAAATATAATCCATAAATTAATACTGCTATTGGCGTAAGAATTAAAATTATTATCTTTTTATTAATATTAGATTTTTTTGACTTTATTTTTATAATCATCAATTTGCCCACTACATAATCATTCATTAAACCTAACTAATTAAGTTACATAAAGCAAAATTTTTTGGTTAATAATTCAAAATATGTTGTGATTTTTCCTTTAATAATTAATTGAGTATTATAAATGAAGGAAATTATTACAAAAAATATATTTGGAAATTGTGAAGTTACTGATAATTTGTTGCAAAGCAAGATTGACGATGTATCAAGTGTAACAGTAAATCTTGCTGAAGAAACGATTGCAGATAATTCATGTACTGAAAATACAGAATCTTTAAATGATATATTTTTTTCATCAATGACTAAGCTTATATGTGAATATACGAGCTTTTTTTGTTAGACATTTAAAAACTACATTATCACTCCGTGACAATGCTTGTATTTTTTATTAGAACCACAAGGACAAAGTTCATTTCTAGCAACTTTACCCCATGTATTTGGATTTTTAGGATCCAGCTCCCTATGATTATTAATAATAGGAATTACTTTATTACCAACAGATGATTTTTGATTATCTGTTAAAGAGTTAAATTCTTTTTTAGTTTCAAAGGTGTTTTTGGTTGAATCTAAATCTTCCAGATCAGATAACTCATGTGATATTTGTATTTTTGCACAAGTACAAATTATATTTTCATCAAGCTCCAAAAACATGTCCTCAAATAATTTAAAGGCTTCAAATTTATATTCATTTAATGGATCTTTTTGTCCATATGCCCTTAAGTTAATACCCGCTTTTAATCTATCTAAAGCATGAAGATGCTCTTTCCAAAGTTGATCCAATGTTACAAGAAAAATCCTTTTTAAGGCTTCATTGAATACTTCTTCACCAAATTCCTTCTTTTTATTTTCAAAAATTTCAACGGTTAAATCATTTAAATCTTTTAATACATCTGCTTTTTTTACCCCTTCTTTGATTTCAAAATCAACTCCATAAATTCTGTGAACCTCATGCATGATTTCTTTTTTCTGCCACTCTTCCTCGTATGATTTATCTAGAATAAACTTATTTACCAAATATTTATTTAATACCTGAACCTTCTCATTCACAATGTCATCAAATTTTTTCTCTTTCATGATGTTGATCCTTTGCTCATAAACAACTTTTCTTTGTTCATTCATTACATCATCAAACTTAAGAAGGTTTTTCCTAATTTCATAATTTCTTGATTCAACTTTTTGTTGAGCTTTTTCTAATGACTTATTGATCCAAGGATGCTCAATTGCTTCATCATCTTTCAGCCCTAATTTACCTAGAAAATTACCTATTTTTACTGAACCAAATATTCTCATCAAATCATCTTCAAGTGATAAGAAAAACTTTGTCCTTCCTGCATCTCCTTGTCTTCCTGATCTACCTCGCAACTGATTATCAATCCTCCTAGATTCATGCCTTTCAGTACCAATTACAAATAATCCCCCTATCTCCAAAACCTTTTTTCGATCTTTTTGTATTTGCTGTTTAATTGATTCAATCTCTGAATCAGATATAGTTTTTCTCTCAGATTTATCCCTTATTATTACCTCTTCATTACCGCCTAATTTTATATCCGTACCACGCCCTGCCATATTTGTTGCAATTGTAACTGAGCCAAGCCTTCCTGCTTGTGCGATAATATCCGCTTCTTTTTCATGGAATTTTGCATTAAGCACGCTATGCTTAATTCCATTTTTCTTTAAAAGATTAGACAGCAACTCAGATTTCTCAATACTAATAGTACCTATTAATATTGGTTGCATTTTATTATGCGCTTCTTTAACCTCCTCAATTATTGCATTATTCTTTGCAGCTCCAGTTTTGTAAATTACATCATGCTCATCAACCCTTGCAATTAGTATGTTTGTTGGTATTTGCACAACTTCAAGATTATATATACTTATGAATTCTTGTGCCTCTGTCATCGCTGTTCCAGTCATACCGGCAAGCTTTGGATACATTCTGAAATAATTTTGAAATGTAATAGAAGCCAAGGTTTGATTTTCATCTTGTATCGAAACTTTTTCCTTTGCCTCAATTGCTTGATGCAACCCTTCAGAATATCTTCTACCATCCATAATTCTGCCAGTAAACTCATCTATTATTAATATTTTTCCATCTTTTATGATGTAATCTGCATCCAATTTAAATATTTTATGCGCTTTAATTGCTTGATTTAGATGGTGTACGATACTCATATTCTCTATATCATAAAGACTGCTATCCTTTTTGATCAGCCCCAAATCCTTTATTAATTGTTCAATTCGCTCATTACCTTTATCAGTAAAAAGGACTGTCTTGTTTTTTTCATCTAACTCAAAATCCTCTTCATGCAGTAAAGATGCGATATTATCTATTTTAACATATAGATCCGGACTGCTAAACGATGGACCTGATATTATCAATGGCGTTCTAGCTTCATCAATTAATATGCTGTCAACTTCATCAATAATTGCGAAATTGAATTTTCTTTGTACCAATGAATTGATATTATGTTTTAAATTGTCCTTTAAATAATCAAAGCCAAATTCATTGTTAGTGCCATATACTATATCACATGCATACACCTTTTTCCTCTCTTCTTCAGGCGTACTGCAATTAAACATCCCACGCTTAGGCCATGAAATTTATAAATCATTCCCATCCAATCTGAATCTCTCTTTGCTAAATAATCATTGACTGTTACAATATGAACACCCTCACCTGCTAAAGCATTAAGATATGCAGGTAAAGATGATACAAGTGTTTTACCCTCACCTGTTTTCATTTCTGTAATCATCCCTTTATGTAAAACCAGACCTCCTAGAATTTGAACATCATAATGTCTTTCACCTAGCACTCTTTTTGCAGTTTCTCTAACAACAGCAAAAGCCTCAACAATTATGTCATCTAATGTTTGACCATTTTTTAGCTTATTTTTAAATTCTAAAGTTTTAGCTTTTAATTCATTATCAGAAAGAGTACTAATTTCTTTCTCTAACTTATTAATCTTATTCAAAAATGGTTTTAGTGATTTTAATATTTTTCACTTCTAGTACCAAAAACTTTTCTAGCTATATACTTTAACATTATAATTATATTTCAAGATTTAAAAGATTGTATATTACTCTAGTTAGTGTATTGCGTTATTATACCAAGACTAAAAATACAACCAATTGTATTACATCGATTTCATGTGCTTATATTAAAATATCTTTACGTATTATGCAACGTTGTTTTAGAAGCTTTATAAAATAAAAAAGCTTCAAAAGTGTTCTTGAAGCTTCAGAGTTTATAGTTCGTCATGTTGCTGCACAGTTTCTGATGAACAAATTTCTCTTGCTGTAAAATCTTGATACCACCAATAATCAGGATTCACTTCTTCTTTTGGTGCAGAGCACAAAACAAATGAAGGAGGATCATTTTTTATTTCATCTAATACTGAGTCACATTATTTCTCTGTATAATTTGAATAATTTTTTACAGTGGCACAAATTAGAAAACCAAGCTCTTCATCACTAAAATAGTATTTAGAAAGTGCTTTATGCGTCGCTTCACACCCAAGCTTTGTGACTATTGCTTTAAGTTTATTTAGCTTTGGGGTTTTAATAGCATGCTTGCCTGCATAAGCCTTAAAACTTCGGTAAGCATGTGAATTAAGATGAGAGTCAGGGAATAAATGTAGCTTTATGAGTTTATGCCCTATAGTAACTTCTAAGTGAATTGGGTTATGTTTCTTATGACCGCTGTTAGATTTAATAGCTAAATCGTCATGAAATATATTTAGATGGTGAGCACCTATATAGGCATAAATTTCATCCATATCTGGATTTTCAGCCACTATATCTTGCAAATTGGCCTTGCTGTTTTCATTGCAAATTTTAATTAATCTTGGAGTAATTTCCCTCCCTATATATTGGTCAAGATTAACGATAAACTCCATACCACGTGTAATATCAGGAATGTGATAATGTTTTTCTATATACTGAACTGCTTTCTTAAGTGAATAAGTCGCTCCTTTATAAACAGAATTTGGGTAATAAGTATCTTTAAAATGACCAGCATTTTTTAATTTTACAAAAGCCTTTGCAATTTGAGGTATAAAATTAAGGCTTATATCATTTATAGGCATATCAATTGCATATATGTCCTTGATTGATTGCAGTATTTCCTCTTGTGAATTAAGAGTTGCAGGGGGGAAAATTTGAACTACAAATTCCTTAGCAGCCCTCATTACTATTAACTCAAAAATCATAGCCTTATGTGTTTTACCACCTTTTAAACCAGTTATAAAATTATAGATAACATTTGGATTATTATATCCCTCGATTGGATCAAATTTTAATAATCCATTGTAGTGAGCTATTGCAGATACTTTACCACTATCTTAATATTTGCTAAAATCTCTAAGAGACAAAGACTTTAAATATTCACAAGTTTTATCTGTACCTAGCCCTGTCTGATGATTTAATCCCTCAACTAAAAATACTGGTTTTTTTGTCATACTTATACACACACTAATTATAAAGATAGTGTATAGTAAAAATATTTACACCTAAGTCAAGTGTAATCAATAGTTGTATTTTGGCATTGTTAAACAAAAGTGGATAAGAGGAGCTTTGTACAATAAAAAAAGCTTCAAGAGCGCTCTTGAAGCTTTAGAGTGGATAGAGGGTATGAAATTATTACATTCCCATACCACCC
>CAXIWF010000745.1:0-31990 GCA_964036045.1 Eutreptiella sp. 'Long Island Sound 2002' | reverse complement strand
GGGTCGTCGCCATTAACAGGGGGGTCCTGTGGGGCCTTTCTCTTGCGGGTTGACGAATTCGTATTCCCGGCAGAACTGGCATGAGCAGCAGAAGCAGCAGCAGAAGCAGCAGCAGAAGCAGCAGCAGAAGCAGCAGCAGAAGCAGCATCTTGTGGAGCTGAACCACCTTCAGTAGAGGCAGAAACAGCAGAGGCAGAAGTAGACACAGCACCCTTTTGGGCCTGCTTCTTTCCGGCGGGGACAGATAGGTTGCCAGCAGTAGCAACAAGTTGGGTATCAGCATCTTGCACTTTTCTCTTGCGTGATGTGGCAGCTGATATATCAGAAGCTGGAGCCTTCTTCTTGCCTGCAGAATCCTTTTGAGCCGTATCCTTGCCTGAAGAATCCTTTTGAGCCTTGGTTTTGCCAGCAGAAGTTGTATCCTTTTGAGTCGTATCCTTGCCAGCTGGGGCGGCGGAGCTGCCAGCAGCAGCAGCAGCAAGAGCAGCGGCATCCTTTGACTTATTTCTGCTAGCAGAGGTGGTATCCTTCTGAGTCTTATCCTTGCCAGCTGGAGCGGCGGAGCTGCCAGCAGCAGCAGCAGCAGCAGCAGCAAGAGCAGCGGCATCCTTTGACTTATTTCTGCTAGCAGAGGTGGTATCCTTCTGAGTCTTATCCTTGCCAGCTGGGGCGGCGGAGCTGCCAGCAGCAGCAGCAGCATCCTTTTGAGCCTTCTTCGTGCCAGCAGAGGCAGTATCCTTTTGGTTCGTGTCCTTGCCAGCTGGAGCGGCGGAGCTGTCAGCAACAAGAGCAGCATCCTTTTGAGCCTTCTTTCTGCTAGCAGAGGTGGTATCCTTCTGAGTCTTATCCTTGCCAGCTGGGGCAGCGGAGCTGTCAGCAACAGGAGCAGCATCCTTTTGAGCCTTTTTCGTGCCAGCAGAGGCAGTATCCTTTTGGTTCGTGTCCTTGCCAGCTGGAGCGGCGGAGCTGTCAGCAACAAGAGCAGCATCCTTTTGAGCCTTCTTTCTGCTAGCAAAGGTGGTATCCTTCTGAGCCTTATCCTTGCCAGCTGGGGCGGCGGAGCTGCCAGCAGCAGCAGCAGCAGCAAGAGCAGCGGCATCCTTTGACTTATTTCTGCTAGCAGAGGTGGTATCCTTCTGAGTCTTATCCTTGCCAGCTGGGGCGGCGGAGCTGCCAGCAGCAGCAGCAGCAGCAAGAGCAGCGGCATCCTTTGACTTATTTCTGCTAGCAGAGGTGGTATCCTTCTGAGTCTTATCCTTGCCAGCTGGGGCGGCGGAATTGTCAGCAGCAGGAGCAGGAGTATTGTTTTGAGCTTTCTTCTTACCAGCAGAGGCAGTATCTTTTAGGGGTTTCTTCTTGCCAGCAGGAGCAGTAGCAGCAGCAGGAGCAGCAGCAGGAGCAGCAGCAGGAGCAGGAGCAGGAGCAGTAGCAGGATCAGCAGCAGCAGCAGGAGAAGTAGGAGAAGTAGGAGCAGTAGTTTGTGCAGCATCTTCGCCAGTGGAGCTTGTGGAACTACCCGACGGAAGAGGGGCGCTCTGTAGCTGAACGCCAGGTGGTATTGTTCCAGATGAGCTGATAGCAGAATGGGCTGTATTCTTAGCAGCCTTCTTCTTTCCAGTAGGAGCGGCGAGGCGACCAGATGGTGCGTCGACCTCCTGCTGCCCTGCATTATAATAGCCAGTAGGCGCTGGGAAAATACACACCGCCGAAGTGGAGCTACTACTAGCAGAAGAGGTAGGATCAATTCGGCTGTTTTTCTTGTCTGCAGGGGCAGAGGAGGTACTCGTTCCAGAAGCACCAGCAGCTGCACCAACTACGGCAGTGGCTTCGTACTGGGCTAGGTTTTCCCAGTGCTTGTTGCTCACGTCTACCATACCATCCAGCTTGTGCTCCTCGCAGAAACGTCCTCTTTTCTTGGGGGGCACGTTGAAGGCTGCGAAAGCAGTGCAGTCCTTATTCTCGCAGTGGTTGTGCACTACGTCGACCATGCCTTCCAATTTGTGCCTATTGCAGAAACGCCCGTTCTTCATTGTTGGTATATTAAAACCTGCAAACGTGTTGCAGCCATCCTGCTCACAGCGTTTATATACTACGTTTACCATGCCTTCCAGCTTGTGCTTGTTGCAGAAACGCCTTTTTTTCTCGGTCGGAAAGTTGAAAGCTGCAAACGTGGTACAGCCCTCCTGCTCGCAGCATTTACATGATACATTTACCATGCCTTCCAGCTTGTGGTTAGCACAAAAAATTCCCCTCTTTTCCGTTGGTAGATTAAAAACAGGGGAAGCCAAGCAGCCTTCGTGCTCGCAACGTTTATTCTTTACATCTACCATTCCGTCCAGCTTGTGCTCAGCGCAAAAGCGCCCGGTCTTCTCCGAGGGCATGTTATAAATAGGGTGAGTGATGCAGCCCTCGTGTTCACAGCGTTTGCTCCTAACATCCACCATGCCCTCTAGCTTGTGTTTGACGCAGAATCGGCTGACTGTCAATGTCGGGATGTTGTAGGAAGGTTTGGTCGTGCATCCCTCGTACTCACAATCTTTCGCCCTCACATTTACCATGCCTTCAAGTTTGTGTTTAGCGCAGAATCGATATGATGGCAATGACGAAAAATTAAAAGACGGCTTGGTGGTGCAATTTTCGTGCTCACAACATTTGCTTCTTATTTCTGTCATTCCATCTAGCTTGTGCTTGGCACAAAACCCATTCGTTGACGAGGAAGGGAGATTAAACGCAGCTTTCCCCGTACAGCCCTCGTGCTCACAGGATTTGCTCCTCGCATTCATCCTGCTTGCAATACTGAATGTTTTAGAATACTTCTTGCGGCTTCGAGAAGCTATATGTAGAAATTCGCCGACTACGAGTACAGCGCTATACCTTTTATAAGTGAGGGAATTCTGGAATTGTTAAAAATTTGATCAAAGTAAATTTAATTTGAAACCCGCGAGACACCAGCAAACAAGCAAACGGGAATTCTGGAATTTGGCCAACCCTTTCAGGAAATGCGCAATTTTTTAAAAGTTAATTTTACGACAGGCTAACTCTTACGTAGCAGCTTTCAGCTATTCCTGAACCTGTTTTTTAATCTTGCATCTCTCTGCGATGGAGTTGCCTCAGACAGATGAAATGCTTCCTCTTGATTCGTGGGCAGAGCACACGAGCTTTATCGACGAAGCTGCAGCTGTTTCCGCCATTGAGTACGACCATGTATTCGATATGATACTATTTGGCCACGCAAATGGAAGGCTATCCACATACTCACTTTTGGAGCCTCGCCCATATCAGGACAGTGACAATGATGTTTATTCTGCTGTGCCTGAACTCCTGCGCTATTCATCATGCCACGCTACTAGAGATATGATTGGGCAAATACTCTGCAATCAGAACTTCATCATATCTGTTGGACAACGAGGAATTGGGATGACTGCTCATGGAGGGACATCTCTTGGGGCCTTCAGTATCGCAAAATGTATGGATCCAAGTTTGTCTGAAGCAGATGCCGCAGCTGCCTGCTTTACCTGTGCTGACCTGCTTCGCGATTCCACCATCCCCAGAGGCTCCAGCTCTTATATGGCGAGCCATATCATCACTGGGGCATCAAACAACGCCGCATACCTTTTTGATCTCAACAGTGGAATTGATGTTCCAGTTATGGCTTATGATATAGGTCAGCCCGTTGCCAAGGTGCTGAGCAATGGGTTCGTAATGACAGCTGGTTGCAGCGATGGAGCAGTGAGGGTCCTGGATGGGAAGTTTCGTTCTCAGGATGTACTGCACTCCATTGAAGCTCACTCTGGCCCTGTCCGCGATATGTGTCTGCTACCAGATGGGCGCACACTTCTGACCTGCGGCGCGGCGAAGCGATCGCTAAATCCATACGACCCCAATAGTCCCTACCAGGTACAGCTTAAAGTCAATCGACAAGCGGGGGCTATAACAAAAGCTTCTAATAGGCTAGGGATAATGGTAACAGCGTTTGCTTAATCGCTCTTATCTATGAATATACTAATTCATCAAGTTACTGCTCAGGCTCAGGCCCTAATTAACATTGTGTGTTTCACTTTTGTTTTTGTGTCTCCTCGCCACATTGTCGCATGCCGCTGCATCATATCGTTTCCCATGGTTTCAGTACGTCAGCGACCCCCTGATTCGTGCATTCGACCTCCGTACCCAGCGCCAGCTGAGCGCATTGCCCATCACCATGCCCCCGGCCTCTGCTCATTCCACCTCTGGGGTGGGATTCTTGAAGTTCGTCCCCGAAATCGACCTGCCCACCCCGTCCGTCTCTTCCTCTGGGTGCGCCAGCCTGCTCTTGTGCACCGACAACGGTCTGGTGCAGTTCAGCTCTTTCATTTTTGGTGTGGATGGCTCTGACGCGAGTCCGCAGCAGTTCTATGCGCCGCTGAGTGACCCGGCCAGCGAGTGCGTCACCGCTGCAGCTGTCTCCAGCTCGGGGCAGTTCGCGGCTGTCGGCACCAGTAGTGGGGCTGTAGGGCAGTACTTGCGGCGTCGAGCGCACTACCCAGAAAGAGAGCAAATGGAAAGGGACCTCACTGTGATGGAGACTTATAGAGTTAACGAGGTAGGCAAATGAGCATAGCTTATAAATGGTTCGGATTTTATTCTGTTTTTTCATTTATTCGAATGCTTTATCGTCCTCGTTTCAGTGTTTCTCCCCACGTTGGTGTAATTTTAACACGCCCTGTGCCTGTCATGTTGTGTTTCATGAGCAGGCCTCTCCCAGTCCCAAACCCTTGCCATCATACTGGGCAGAGCAAGGACTAGCAGCCCCCAAGCCAATGCTGTCCTTGCCTCCAGATGCACTCGTGCTCGGTACTGCCTATGTGTTGCGCGTGCCCCCTATCGCGCAGCCTAAGGTGCGGTAGCATAGCTGTGGCGTAGGATATAGGCTGTTGTTGCACAAGTTGCTTTTTCTTTCGTGGACCTCTTTAATCTTCTCCAGCTGCAGCTTTGTCGTAATTATTTATCTACTTACTGTATCAGAACTACCTCATGCCTTTCTCATATCTCTTGTATGTATCATTTATATATTTTTTACTTCTGGTTGTTTTAAGACTTATCCGATGTGATAGTTTTAATTTCCATAAATCCCAATTAACCAGAAGCTCCCCCACTACGTGTTACTGTTCTCGAAATGTGATGGGCTGTCGTGTGGTGCGGACTGAGAATCGCCAGGTCTTGTCGTCCTCATTCGAGACAACGCCTGCCGTGCTAAAGCGCAAATTACGTTTGACCTCTTCAAAAAAGTAAGCTATCATTTTATACTGTTTTCAGCACAACAATCAGTCCCAAAATACTATTATAGTGGTTGTTGTGGTGGTATAGTGGTGGTGGTTTTGTTGTTTGTTCTTAATTATTTTTTGCTATTTTTGACCTTTGATCTTTCTCAATCTTGTGTGAATCGATGTAGAATCAACCCCGAGCTGCGAAATAAAATGACGAAGCAAGATTTCATCGGAAGTATTCGCAATCCAGGTACTATTCATTTGTCTCTGTCTTTGTGCTGACTTGTCTGTCTTAAAGGCAATTAACAATTGTGCTATTTATAAACGCAAGTTTTTAATCTTTCTCTAAGATATCAACTGTTGTTGTTTTATTTATCAAGTTATATATATTTTTGTTTTCGTTTTTTTGCTTCGTCCCTTGCTTGCTTGCTTACTTACTTACTTACTTTCTTACTTACTTACTTACTTACTTACTTACTTACTTACTTACCTGCTTTCTCACTCGCTCATTGGGCGGCTGATCGATCGGGCGTCGTACCATGTGGTTCTTCACACAACCCCGAGTAGGTTACTTGCCCAACTCGCTGCTGAGCATTCGTCCAGGTCAGCTCCCTACTAAGGACCGCTCCGTAATGGCCCCGCCGCCTTTCCCTGTCTGCGATCCTCGACGCGCTGGAAACGTTGCGGCAGCCACTACAGAGAGCGCGTTCCCTGGGGCAGGTGCTGCTGGAGTAGCTGGCATGGCAGGGATGCCAGGATCGGGGGTTGGGGCAGAAGGGACTCGAAGCGGCCGCATGCAGCATTCAGCCGAGCAGGGCCAGGGAGATGGAGAGGTAGGCATCGGAGGCGGAGATCTGGCACACACGTCCTCTACCGCCTTGCTGCTGGTACGGCTGCGAGAGCAGCAGCAGCAACAGCAGCAACAGTGCTCCTCCGATGCCACTGGCGGCGTGCTGGCGGGGAGTCTGGCAGCTCTTAGCCTGGAGGGTCGTGGCATGTCCCGCACTCCGTCCCCCATGCCCACTACTGCGGGCAGCCTCGCTTCCCAAGGCGGCAGTCGGAGTGTATCTCCAATGCCAACTATGACTGCTATCGGTGCTGCTGCTGCTTTCACTGCTGCCACTGGGGATCTGTTGCCGAGGAGGCTGTTTCGAAAGCTCAGTAGCGTGCAGCAAGGGTCAAAACGTTTCAAGAAATTCGATTATGATGCACTAAATGTGAGGGAGAAAACAAGGATTTGTCCTGATATGAATTATCACCACAGTCCTAAATCGTTTGCGTACGGCATCATGATTGTAGTTAATGACAACACATCCCACTTTTAATTTCGTTTTCCACTTCTCCACCTCTTGTGTTGGTGCATTTATAGAGCACGCCTTTTCTCGGACTGGAGAACAAGTTCCCCTTCGCGCACGTGAACCCTGTGCTGCTGCTCCTGTACCACTTGCCGCCTCTCCGCCAGGCTGCTCTGCATTCCCAACTTATCCCTCTCCACCACAAGCAGACCCGCCAATTTTCCCTCATTTGCGAGCTTGGATTTTTATTCCATATGCTGCATGCAACTGAACTGTATTTCAAAGATATCAATGATGAAGACCGTCAACATCATCAGCTACAACTACAGCAGACAGATCAGGCGGAGCAGCAGCCAGGGTCTGTGTCTGCACCTGTGCCTGTGCGTGCACCACGTCGGAAGCGAGAGGTGAGTGGTGAGAAGGTAGAGAAGGTGGTCCGGCCCGCCAACTTCGTGCGTATCCTGCAGAGCCTGAGTCTACACCCTGACGCGCTGGCCATGGGTTTGTTCGAGCCTGAACTGCAGCGCGACCCGCAGCGACTCGTGCAAGTGCTGATTGCCTTTGTGCTCAAGCAAATCAAGCGAGAGCTTGACGATGAAGCCGCCACCTCCACTGCTACCACTAGCTCTGCACCTTCTCCCGCCGGTGCTGCTGTACTAGAGGCCGGAGGTAGAAGGGAGAGAAGCAAGAAGAGTAATGACGATGGTGGTGCTGTGAATGTAGTGGAGGCGTTGTTTGGAATTGCTTGCCGCTCATCCACGACATTCCTCGTGTCTGACACGCACAAGGTGGAGCCCTTGTTAAGCAAGAGTCTGCTACTCGACCTACAATACCCATCCCTCACTGCGAGTGGCAGTAGCAGCAAGGGGGGCAGTAGAGGAGGTAAAGGCAGTGCAACCACAGCAGTAACGCATGATGTGCAGCGATTGCAGATCTGCAGTCTGTTTGCAGGAGGGCGTGAAGCCGTGGAGGTGGATGGACAGGTGTATCGTCGAGTCAAGGGACCCAGAGGGAAAGTGGGCACATCTTTCGCCGCCGCTTTGTGGGAAAGCTTCCAAAAGACCCAGCAAATGAAGTGAGTTGTTTCTCTTACAGAATGTACCATTGTTGATGTGTGCCTGGTTCTATACCATTTAATGCTGCTGATGCTGGGTAAATGCTGAGGTGGAGATTTCCGGTACTGAATGCCGATGCTGTTATATTTGGCAATATACTAATTTGTCTCTTTTTGCTTTGATCGCGATTCGTGCAATTTAACCCTAACGCTATTTGGTGCTGCAGGGGCTGGTGCAAGGAGTCCTCCTCCTACGAGCCGTTTCGCAAGGTGCAGTCACTGGTGTCGCTGCCGCAGATGCTCACAGTGCAGTGCGGGAACACGCGAGCAGGTCTGAAGGACAACTCCACCCTGGGTGGGGCTATTGGAGACACGCCAACGCAGCTCGGCAATGCGCACCAGAACTTCTGGAACCACCCCGTGTTTGTCGCTCCGACCACCATCGCCACCACCACTACCTCCACTACCTCCGCGGCGCACGCAGCTGATGAGTCTGGCACTGCTACTGGCTCACTGAGCTCATCGCAGGCTGAACCTGGAGTCGATGACCCGGCCCAGGTCCAGATCCAAAACCAAGACCAAGACCAAGACCAAAACAAGAACCAGCCTCAGGCGCAGGTTGAATGGAACCCCCACTTCTGGACCCCGGTGGAGCTCGAGATTGCGTTCCTTGGAGAGAGCGAGGGTCCTCAAGCAGATAGCGAGAAGAAGTCTAGCACCAGTGAATCTGGGCCTCCCGCCTCTGTCACCTCTCAACTGACAGTCAAGCAGCATCAGAAGGGGCATAATGGAACCAAACTAGTGATATCCTGTCGATGTCTGCCGTTGCTGCCCCAATCACCTGCCGCTGCTCTTGTGGAAACCCTTGAGCCCATTCCAGAGGGCGATGTTGACGGGCATCAAGCCAAAGACCACCAGAGTGCAGACGAGAGATTCTGGACGGGGCGAGGCGGAGGGCAGTGCGTGGATGGTTCTGTGTGGGTGATATATGACGGAACGGCGGAGTTCGCATGCGGGCAGCCGGCCTCTCGGTGTGGTGTGTGGGACTTCAATCGGGTCAATGGTCCTGTCCCCGGTGAGCCCGCACCTTCGCCTAGCACCCCCGCCGCTTATGTCCGTGATGCATCCGGTGGCAATATCGCTGACAATAATCCTGCCACAAGCAGTACTACCCTTACCAGCACGGGTAGTGATGCAGAAGGTGCAGTTAGCCCCACCAGGCCCGTTGAGGTTATACCTGCGGCGCAGTGGGTGGTGGAGCGATTCGACCTCGTTGCAATGGTGTCACTGGTGCAGAGCAGCAACAGCAGCACCAGTAGTAGCAATACCAGTAGTGATCACCTCGTACTCCACCTGCGCGAAGGAGGAGGAGGAGCAGCAGCTGCAACAAAAGTCACGCCTTCCCAAGACTCCTCAACCACCTCCGCCTTGCCCACAAGTGTCTCACCGTCTAGCAGCCAGCCCAAGTGGCATCTGTTCAACGACTTTCTGGTGCACGCAACCACGGAACGCGATGTGCTCACCTTCCCAGATTGGCGACATCCCTGCATTGTCTGCTTCCGGCGTCAAACAACAGGTATCTCTAAACCTACATCTACGCCTACATCTGCTCCCATTGTAGTTAGAGCCCACCAGGCGCTGGAGGTCACAAGATCAGAAAATGCCACTAACACCAGCGCTACCAGCATCAGCAATACAGAAGCTAGCGCACAGCAGCAACTACTGGTAGAAAACGAGCTAGATCAGTACCGCGTGCCAGAGTCGGTTCTGCAGCTGGAGTCTTTATCCCAGGTTCCCAGCATCCGTCTTCTGCGCTTCAACACGGCGCTGCCGGGACCAGGAGACTTGATCGCCTTCGACGGGGAGTTCGTCTCTGTTTCAGCAGAGCGGTCTGTCATCGGCGCGGACGGGCAGCGGCAAGTGAGCGAGGAGGTGTGGCAGGTGCTGGCTCGTATGTCGCTGCTCGACATGGGACGCAATACATCCGAGGGCGCCGCGCCCAGTGCTGCAGCTGCTGCAACTGCTGTGGGAACTGGAACTGGAAGTGGAGCAGTTGGAGGGCCAGGTGAAGGAAGAGATGGTGCAGGACTTGCCTCAGCAGCAGCAGGATCGGTGAGCCTTGGATCGGGCGCTTCGAGCTTCAACAAGAACATGATGCGCATTCTTGCAGACGACTACATCTTGCCCGTGGAACCAGTGGTGGACTATGTCACGCGCTTCAGCGGCATCACGCCCGACGACCTGGACCCGCAGCTGTCCAAGCATGCTGTCGTAACGCAGCGCGCAGCGTACCTCAAGCTGCGCTACTTCATCGACCGCAAGTGCATTTTCGTCGGACATGGACTGCAGAAGGACTTTGAAACTGCCAACATATTCATCCCTCCAGAGCAGGTTAGACATCCAGTACGGTGCTGAATGATTATCACCTTTGGAAAATAAATATTCGGTTATTGTGTTGCAGGTGTGTGTGGTGGGGGGGGAGGGGGGAGGTATCTGTGTTCACCACTATCTGTTGCGCTCTACTGCTATCTCTGCTTTATACTCATCAAAACCAACAACACTGATCTCAATTATTCACGCCTGTCTATCCCCCCATCTTTCCATCCATCCCAGGTTCGTGATACTGTGGACCTCTGGCGCCTACCCAATCAGCGCAAGATCTCGCTGCGGTTCCTGGCCTCGTACGTGCTGCAGGAGGACATCCAGGACGAGATCCACGACTCCATCGAGGATGCCAAGACCGCGCTGCTGCTCTACCGCCGCTACGAGGATATGCTGGCCGAGAAGGGACCCGCCCACATCCACGCCTTCCTGCAACAGCTCTACCAGTACGGAAACAGAACCAACTGGACTATCGGCATCGATCGTCTACAGCAGCAACAACAGCAGCGATGATTAATACAGGTATATAGTGTGCTTATGTTTTCATCTCTGCGCACGTGTGCTTAAGTGTAGGAATTCAAAACCTTAAACTGTGATTTTGGCAAAATAAAGTTTAGAGTTGTAAAGTTCGGTCTGTTGATTAGGGCCACCGACATCAACTCGGCTGTTTTATCATGATAATAACTTATGATAATGCAACGCTCAAGGCTTGAAAATATCTTCTTGTGAGCATAGTTCAAGTCAGAAATTCCCTCTCGTGCGCCTCCACGGTCATAATATTACCCGTACTTATTTTTTGATCGGTCGTTATATTGTTCTCGTTTTAAGTGTACACCCATTCGGGCATACTCTGTGCGGGGAAATGGCGTTCTCTGTTTCACCGCACTTCGGCTGTTGATCTTGAAATACTGGGAATCATACTGTGGAAATGAAAGAAGTTCAAATACAATCCACTACTAGTATCATTTCGAGCGACAGAACATATTTACAGCACTTCAACAAAGCAGTACGATACGAAGAAAAAGATACAAACTGCTTTATTGACAAAAAAAAATAACGGGAGCCACTTTAAACTGTTGTAAAGCAACAGCACATAAGCATAAGTCTTTCCCGATACATTCACACTACTGCCGCAGAGAGGAGGTGCCAGTGCACCACACACTGTATGCAGCATATCAACCAAACCCAACCCAGCTAATTGATAGTGGCTAGTTTCTCCTTTTGCGTGCAGGGGCAGATGAGCTGACACCAACGGAACTATCCTTCGCCACCCTTTTCTTTCCAGCAGGGACAGAGGCTTGGTCAGAGGCCCCAGGGGAAACATCATGTTGCGGCTGCTGCTGCTGCTGCGCTTTGCTCCTACGCACTGGAGCAGGAGAGCTGTTCGAAGTCGCTGAATTGTTGCTTTGCTCATCCTTGGCATTTGCTTTAGTCTCGCCCTCCTCCATGGCCGAGTCGTCAGAGCTAGGAGAGGTGCGAAATATATGGGAAGGAGGTAAGTTGCTCGTACCAACTATGACTGCAGTTCCTTCCTGTGTTGCGCTAGTGCTCATGTCTAGTCCCGAACCAGCACTGCTTCGACTTTTATGCAGCAGTTTCAAGTTACCATCGGCATCCCAGCGCTTATTGATTACATCAACCATGTCTTCCAACTTGTGATCTCCGCAGAAACGACCTCTCTTTTCCGTACGCAGGTTATACATAGCCCTCTTGAGGCAGCCCTCGATTTCGCAGCGCTTGTTTACGACATCAACCATATTCTCTAGTTTATGTTCAGCGCAGTACTGCCCACCTTTCTCAGTTTGCAAATTATACATAGCTCTCTTGTAGCAACCCTCTTCTATACAGTGCTTGCTCACAACATTCACCATGCCTTCTAGCCGGTGCTTTCCACAGAAGCGCCCACTCTTTTCCGTGGGCATATTGAATGCAGGGAGTAGTGTGCACCCCTCCTCTTCGCAATGCTTTCGCATCACGTTCACCATGCCCTCCAGCTTGTGTTCTCCGCAGAAGCGACCGCCCCTCTCTGTGCGTAGATTATACATAGGCTTTTTAGTGCATCCTTCTTGCTCGCAGTGCTTGATCACAAAGACATCAATTGCACCACTAGGCGATCCAGTGTTATCAGAACTCAGATTTTTTTCAGCTCGGCGCTTCAAAGAATATAAAACCATACTGCTTAAATGATGATGACAAATAAAAAAGAACTTGTGATAGTTCGGATAAATTTATCAATCGATGATGATTGTGATGTTGATGATGACGACGCCAGCAGGATGAATACACCTACAGTATTGTGAAAATACTCTGGAATAGCAGGAACGTATTAATTTACATCAGATAACTCCGATACAGTAAATCGCACTCTCTGAGCTAAATTTACGAGCATCTTATCATCAAACTTTTGTGTCGTATTGAGAGAATCCCAGGATTATGATGATGACTTTTTCTCCCAAGATACATAAAATCCCAAGATCCCAGCATAATGCTCTGTGGAATGTAGATCCTACGATCTACATTATCGTAGGATAATGTAGGAGTACTGCTAAGAATTACGCGAAACATGAATCTGTAGTAAATTACCGCAAAGTACGATTTAATCTTTCCGTGATGTGAATGTGGAAAGTCTAAACATAGCAGTTTCTCAATACAACTCTGCAAATAAGAGCAACGACGAGCTGGTTCCATTGCCCCATACTGCCCACACTCGGGCACAGTGCCGGCACGACCACAAAGCTATTAATGAGCTATGATAATAAGACACTCTAATAACACAGCACTACATCGAGTTGTACAACTGTTTATCGACTCTAAGCAACTGAAGATACAGTTGTACAACCTCCCCACCCACCCCTCATTCCCACATAAGTCTTTGCTGCACCCCCCTCATTCCTCCCATCAAAGTCTTTGGTGAGCTTCACGTGATGACAGAAGGAGCGGTGAAGCCTGTGATGCTCGCCAAGTCACTGACCTGCAGGGCAATCGTCACCAGTTCCTGCAGCGCCGTGGCTACCGGCACACCTACCTTCGTGGCGTCACCTTCGTACTTCTCCAGGTACATCCGGATGGTCGCCCCGCTACCTGCTGTGCCGGACAGTCGGAATACGATCCGAGAACCGTCCGAGAACAGCACCCGGATGCCCTGGTTATGGGACACGGAGTGGTCGACAGGGTCATGGTACGTGAACTCGTCCGCTGTGGCCACCGTGAAAGCTCCGAAGGCAGTGCCCGGCAGCGACGAGAACTGCGAGCGGAGATGCTGGAGTACAGCCTTGGCTTTGTCGCTATCCACGCCTTCGTAGTCGTACCGGCAGTAGTAGTTCCGGCCATATGTCTGCCAGTGCTGCTTGACGATATCCTCCACATGCACGAAGGGTTTACTGGCGTCGGTGTTGTAGTGCGCCAGGATTGACATCCACGCCAGCACTGCCCACAGACCATCTTTCTCGCGTACATGGTCAGATCCAGTGCCGAAGCTCTCCTCGCCACACATCACGGGGCTGAAGTCCTGGCCGCCAAAGAGCACCTTGCTGTCCATCACATTGCCGAAGAACTTCCAGCCGGTGGGGGTTTCGAAGAGGTTTAGGTTGAGGCGTGCAGCCACCAGGTCCACTGCCCCGGAGGTGGGCATTGAGCGAGCGACGCTGCGCAGGCCGCCTTGACGAGCGAAGAAGGGAATCACGTCTGCGTGCGCCGCCAGAATTGCCAAGGAGTCAGAAGGCGTCACAAAGAACTTGGAACCTGCAGCGATTCAACCGGTTTGGGGTGGGAAAGGATTAATCGGTTATAATCAGGCTTTGGTAATGAAATAGGAAATAAGGTATTAGGCAGTTGTGTATATCTATCCGTGGCAACACTGTTCAGAATACTATGTTGCTGTGCGCTTGTGACAATTTATCTGTCTCACCGAGGATCATGTTGCGGTCTGCGTCGCCATCGGCCGCAGCACCAAAGCACGGCGGGCTGGATACGGAGTCCATAGGCAGGCCCGTCTTGTCCACGCCCATCACCTCACAGATATCACGCGCATAGGTCAGGTTGGGGTCGGCGTGACCCCCGTTGAAGTCATTCTTAGGGACGGCGTTGATCAGGCAGTCCGCAGCCCCGCCCAGCTCCTTGATGAATACCTCCCGCGCGTAGGGTCCCTGAACACCGTGCATGCAGTCGTACTTGAAGGTGAAGTCCGGGCGCTGCACCAGCATGCGCAATGCGTCGAAGTTAAAGATGGTCTTGAGCAGCTGCACGTGCGCCTCTGTGGAGGAGATTACGTCCACTGCACAGCTGCGCGAGCCGTCCTGACTGGTGTAGACCGTGCTGCCCAGCGTAGCCGTATCCACCTCGGGAAAGGCCTCGCAAATGCGTACGGTCTTAATGGTCTTGGTAAGCTCATAAATAGCTGTGGTCAGTGCCTCCGGGGCGGGTCCACCGTTCTCACAGTTGTACTTGATGCCAAAGTCTTCCTCAGGCCCACCGGGGTTGTGAGAGGCGGTGAGGATGAAAGCTCCAAAGGCTTTCTGCCAGGTCGGGCCGCGCTCGCGGATAATGGCTGAGACCGCAGGTGTGGAGAGCAGACCGTGCTGCCCCACCACAACGCGACGCACTCCGTTGGCCACCGCCATCTTGGTGATCACCTGCACCGCCACGTCGTTGAAGAAGCGTCCGTCGCCGCCGATGAGCAGTGCACCACTGGTGAGGTCCGTGCCGTTCGCCACCAACGCGTTGAAGGTTGCCTGCACGAAATTGTGCAGGTAGTGCTCCTGTTGGAACACTTTCGTCTTCTTACGCAGACCCGAGGTGCCTGGCTTCTGGTCACCATACGCAGTGGTGGGTAGCGTGAAGGGGCGGAGGGGTCCCAGCCCGGGAGCGTCGGTGAGATCCACAGTGGTATTCTCGTAGACTCCGCCAGGCAACACCTTCGGCTCACTAGAGTTGTTGATCACTGTCACCTCACCTCTAAAGACGTTGCGCGCAGAGAGCCAGACCTCGCCCTTCACAGTGACCTTCTTGCATCCTACAAGGGATGGGTAGCCCGCCCCGGTAGCGGCGTCCAGGTGCTGCACCATCTTGTACTTCTTGTCATCCAGCGCGACGATGGGCGCGACTCCCTTGCAGGCGGGGTTGAGCACGAGCACATTGGAAGCGTCCACGGTGTAGGCGTCGGAGCGCAGCAGCAGCAGGTCAGAGCACTTCTTCACGGGTGCAAAGCGAGAGCGGGGGACGCACACTGCACACGCACCACCGAAGCACTCGATCGCGGCGCCCATAGCCGTCTATTTTGTGCAATACACGATTGACAGTAGGGAGAGCAACGACAGTGAGGACAGCACGGGCAGTAAACAAAGAGTAGAGTAAATAGTGCACAGATGATCAATAGTAAAAAAAGTTGAAAATAAAAAAGGCCAGGGGGAAAGAGGGGACGGTACTGTTATCCCAGGGCTTCAATCTCAAAACTACTAGCACAGCAATTAGTGGGTGGGTGGGTGGTCGGCTCACCTCCAGCTGAAAGACAGGTGTGGAAGTGTCGAGCTGCGGATCAACAGTTTTGCTGTTGAGGATGGTGGGCAGTGGCACGAATCCGCCCTTCGAATCCATGAGTTGCTTCAGGAGGTCCAGCCGCACCCACAGGTTGTTTGTGTTGAAGAACTTGTGCAAGGTGACGTCCTGAAACTTGGGCTCGTCACTCTTGGCACACTGGGCAGACTCGCGCAAAACGAGCTGCTTGTCGCGTGAGCGCAAGGCTAGATGCCCGCCCTTTTTGTCCGCTTCGGTGCGCTGGCAGCACTCCATCATGAAGGGGGTATCGCGCTGCGCGAAATAGGTCAGTAGCTCTGCAGATGCAACAGGATGTGATGTGAGTGACAGGCCCGGCAGGGACGATGGTGAAGGGCGAGGTGACGATAATAAGCACTTAGGACACTAGCAACAGACAATTGCAGCAGGTAAACTAAAACGTTTAGGAGCGTGAAATAGGTAAAAGTATTAAAAATGTGCAGCCTGAGGGAAGTGGCGGAACAAGGCAGTTGCATAAAGACGACACACTGTTGTGTAGAATGTTATCCATCTCACCGATATCTAAGGTTGCACCAAGGTTATCGGAGTTGCTAACGAACATGTACTTGATACCATCTGCCAGTAGCTCATCCAGCTTGCCAGATCCATAGAGCGCGGTGTAAAGGTCACCGTGGCCTGGGGGGCACCATTCGAGGTGCGGGTTGGCACCCCATACAGCAGGCCCCATCGTGCTCTTGTCTACCTTCGGCACTTTGTTCTGCATAAGCTCGATTTTAGGGTCATCCACCAGCACTGGATACTTTGCCAGGAAAGACAGCGTATCGCTTGATGTATTGAAGCTATTCATGAGCATAAATGCTACGTTGCTTTTGAAGTCCTTTCGCATGCACATAACCTGCTTGGCGGTCAGATCAAGAAAGGTATCACCTCCTTTCACTTCCAACAGAGACTTGGCTTTATCCAAACCCATCGAAGTGCCAAGCCCACCATTTAGCTTTAACACGACAGTTTTCTGTAGCAGGGAGGGATCAGCCGCAACTTTGCCTCGGATATCGCCGTCGAGAAAAGGGAGGCTTTGCACCGCCTCGATGTCGGATTCACCGATCATTCCTGACGCTCCACCAACTAGCTCCAAGTAAGAATGGCAAAAAGCAGCGATTGCTGCGTCACTGAGGTTTTCGGCCCTCATTTTAGCCTGGAATAGAAGCATATAAAAGAGTTAATGGGTTGATTTGCAAAAATACACCACCAAGATTGGCTGACACCGTGACTTACCAGGAACGGCACAAAGCGGCTATCATTAATACCAGTTGCCATGATTGATATAGGTCTTTTAATGAAGTAGATTATTTATTTCAGTTTAAATATATAGTTTACTCGTATTGATGTCATGAGCATATCTTGCAATTGCAAAATCTCTGCGGTCTTGTTGCGCGACGAGATTTGAGATTTCTAGATTTCTAGATTTCCAGATTTCTGGATGCTGGGATTGCTGCTGCTGTGTGTTCTGGGCTGTTCCTGAATAATTAGCTTTGCTAAATTAGTGTTTATGTCTATATGACCAAACTGATAATTATGAATAAGGTTTTTTTTAATACTCAATAATCATCAACACTTTTACAAAATTAGTTTCGAAGTAAAGAATGGTCCGATTCGACGACTTTCCGGTATTCCGAAACGCAGTTGGCGGTTTCGTTCGTTTTGGTGCGACTGCCGCGGCCATCACCACAGCAGAGAAATACCAGAATACTGGAATACGACAGGAACTAAAATTTAGCGAATCAAGCACCTTTCCGGCAAATTAGAATTGCATTTCGATTAAGAAATTTATTGCTGAAGGTACCTTATCTGATATTAACTTCAAACTTTTTGGTATTAAGCCAGCTCTTGGGGGCTGTGGTCAACCTTAGATTCTTCGATAATTTTCCTTCGGATCTGTGAGTGGTAGCCACCAAGTCCTAATTATGTCGACAGGGGAAGAAAAGGTCGATGGTGGGCCTCAACCTGAAGATGGGGGCTCTTCCATTGCATCTGCTGCGGCAGATATATCGGTTGGTAATCCCAATACAGACCCTGGAACGGATGCTTCCGGTGGTGCTAAAGCTGGTAGGAACCCTCTTTACGATGGGCTAAGTGATTTCAGCGAGTTATTGACGAAAGCTTTGGGGTCTATAGATTCTAATGTTGACCATTTGAAAGGGTCTCAACAGGATACTGTGCAGATGCTAAGGGAGTTGAGAACAAGAATCGATGTTCAAGAACTAAAACTGACGAATTTGTCTGCTGAAAGCGATGCGCAGCGTTCAAAAGTTGAGTTCGCCATGAGAAATATCACCGCGCTACAAAAAAATGTTGACTCACAGCTTACTGATGTTTCAAAACAGATGCACAAAGAATTAGTTTCACAAAGAAGTTCGATGAAGATGGATATAAACTCTCTGAAAGGAAGTGTAAATAGGTCGATGAGCGAAGCATTGTCATTAATCGACTCTGCCAAGTTCTTTAATGCATCTTCACTACCGGCATATGACCCGAAATTAAATACACAGGAGAGCATTACTTTTCTTGTCGATCGCTTAGGAAAGTTGGAAGAAGCAATGGGGCTCCAACAATCTGTAAATCAGCATTTGAACAATTCAGTAAATGATAACGCTGTTATCCAAAAGGTTTATGATTCTCTCTTCGATCAGATAAGCGCACTTGAAGAGGAATTAAATGAAGCGCGTAAGGGCAATGAGGATCTCTCGAAGAAGCACTCTGATGAGTTAAAGCGTATGCGGGAGAGCCAGAGCAACCTGCAGCGGCAGATGTCGATGATGACCGGCGCGCTATGCTCCAAGCAGAAGCTGAAGCAGTTTAAGCGCGAGGTGGCGCGCGACCGTGAGGAAGTGCACTACCATCGCCATGTACACCAGCACATTAACAGTCGAGATGATAGGGATGAACTGCAGCTCTTGGAAGGTGTTGCGGAGGGTAAAGAAAACCATGAAGATGGCGAAGAAGGTGCCGGCGAGAGTGCCGCCGCTGGTGCTGGTGGGGAGCAGGGTGCTTCGAAAAAGGTACGGAGGAGAACGTACGATCCAGAATACAGCGACCAACCCGCTGGGGAGGATCGGCCTACAAGCAACACAAGAAGGCGGTCGGCAAAGCAGCGCAGACACAGCGCACGTCGTAGCTTCGACGACAATTCTGCAGTTGCTGGTGTAGAAGCTGCTGGGGGTGCTACAGGCGGCGAAGAGACTTTTGATGAGGCAGCAGTAGAGCGCAGAGGCTCTGCCAAGAAGTCATCCCAGCAGCGGCGCCGCTCTGCAGACCGACAGCGCCGGGGCCGCAGCTCGAAGCAGGAGATCGAGCAGGCCGATGGCGAAGGCGCCGATGGTGATGACACCGCCGCTGGTGCTGGTGCTGATGATGACGATGAGAATGACTTCGACTCCGATGTGGATCTTGATTTTGATGACGACGATGACATTGATGGGAAAGGTGGGAGGGCACGGCAGGTAGGCCGTGATCGCAAGAGTACCCGACATTCGCAGAAGAATCCCAGGAATCCGAGCCACCGGTCAACCAAGTCACAGTCGAGACGGACCACCTCCAGATCTCGCCCCTTAAAGCGCAGTACTGAGGGTGAGGGTACTAATGCATCGGCAGAGGCAGAAGATGGAGCAGACGAGGTGGCAGAAGAGGAGCTTGATGGTGATACAGAAAGAGTCGAGGCGAGCAGATCTAAGAAAGTAGTGGTGAAGGCAGTGTCCTTAGCCAAAAGCAAGCCTTCCATCAATACGGGGCGTAAACCTTCCAGAGAGCCTCGGAAAACGTTTAGCAGCTCCGGCTCCGTGAGGTCAGTCGGGTCTGAAGATGAGGGCTCTGCTGCGGGCGATCCCGCACTCGCTGCTGCCAGGTCTGCTGCCGCCCTAGGGGTCGATGGTTCTGCTAATGATTCTGCCTCTGAAGAGAAAGTTAATGAGGATCCCACCGATGGTGCCGGTGGAGATGCCGAGGGCGAAGAGGAGGAGGGTGGCGGTGCTGACATGGGAAGTCTTGAGGACGGAAGTAGCATGCTCGATGCGTCCTATGATGATTTCAGTGGAGACGGGGACGACCAGGACGACCTCGGCAGCAGTATGTACGAGTCGTCGATGGACTTCGACTCGGACGATCGACTGGCAGACGCAGTGCAATCCAGCAAGGATGCACACCGCCGTGTTGACTCCTTGGAGAAAGACCTCGCTCGTAAGATGTCGGGGCTGGAGGATTCCATCGTGGCGCTCAAGCGTGTGACGCTGCGCGTGGAGGATCTGCGAACCAACCAGGATGCGCTGCACAGCCGCCTGGATAAAGTTTCTTCGTCGGGGATGGGTTTGAAGAGCAGCGAAACAAAGCGTTATTTGATCGTATTGCCGCTTTAAAGACCATTTGGACGAATGTACACGGAGAGATGCTGTTTGGTCTGGAACGCTTAGCCGAGAATGATGATGAATCTGAAGCTACTGGTGAACGAGGCGCGGAGGAGCAAAGCAAACTGTTCATTTCTAAAGCGTTAGAACTGGTGCAGATTCTTGATAATACGCTGGAAAGCTTTAATCCAAGAGACACCACAGAACAGACTCTAGAGAAGCTGCACCCCGCTCTGGACTCAATCTACAAGCATGCTCAGTTGCTGAACTCCATGGACGACGCAGCACGCACCAACGACACTCTGGACAAGTCCTTCGATGACTTGATCTGCACTGACCTCACGCCCAGCTTGAAGCGCCACATCCTCAAAGCATTGCGGTCCAGCGTTCCGGTGCTGGACGAGAGCATCGCCAAGGTGAGCATGAAGCACAGACTCGACAAGCTGGAGTACGTGGTGGACCACAAAGCTAACGCGCATCACGTGAATAACCTGGAGGCGGATGTGAAGGCCTCGCTGGGCGGCAAAGTGGATGCAGCGGAGTTCCATCAAGTTGTGGGGCGCTTGGCCACCGCGGCTGAGCTGCAGAAGCTCCATGCCTATGTAACCGAGCAGCTTACAAGTGCCCTAGCTGGCAGCGGTGGTGCTGGGGGTTTGGCGCGCAGTGCCTCAACTGAGAGCTACCCCGCACCCAGGGTGGACTTGGAGACGGCGGACCTAACAGTGAACCCTGACTACCGCCATCTGCTGGAGCGCTTCGATCTGCTGGGTCGACACATGCAGGAGCTGCAGACGTATTGCTCACAGTTTGTGCCGCGCGAGGAGGTGCACGAGGCGATGAAGGCAGTGGTGACGGAGGTAAAGGCGCTGAAGAAGAACTCCGTCACGCACTCCATATTCCGAGAGGGGCTCAAGATGAAGGCGGACACCGTAGAGGTGGACAGGTATGTATGTATGCATGCATGGCTGTATGCGTGTAAGGCTGTATGTGTGTCAACAGAAATGAGACTCGACAGAGGGATGAGGTACTGACGGGCAGCAGTTATGAGCCTAGCTTGATTAATATCATACTGAAAAAACTAAGTTCAACTTATCGAAGTTATTAACTTTTTTTTTATCATTGTCTTCAATAATGTCTTGTTGCTTCTGCTACTATGCTTTTGCGATTGCTGCTCAGACTGGTGAAAAACATCACGGATGCAGTTGGAGATCTGAACTTCGCGACCCGTTCGCTAGACGACCCATCAATGGCCGCAGCGATGCACGCCAAGTGCTTGGTCTGCGACAAGCCTATCACCTCTCAGCGCACACGCACGGCCTACAAAGGCGCCAGGCAAGGCGTTGGAAGCATGCAGAGCATGTCTCAGAGCACACCCATGCTCGGCTATGACAAGCACTCAGACCCCGCCGCGGGAGGTAAATCCACGCAGCAGCAACCGTCACTGTTTGGGGCGAGTCACCAGCGCAGACCCGGCAGTAAGCCAGTCTGAGAAGGTTAAAGTGGCGACTGAGCTGGCTATCGTGCGCAGCTCTATCGACCCTTTACCCGACATTAATGTGAGGCATATTATTTTTTGGGTTATTGCGCCTCTTCAGTTACGTGTACTTCGAAGTACTACATAGCCCAATCTTAGAAGGGAAGACCTCCATGTGTGAGACAATCGTTAAAATTGTACAATCATTCTTGAGCACTTCCTTATTTACGCGTCGAATTATCCATCGTAATTTTCTTTGTTTTTTTCTCAATAATTTGGATACTACCATGGATACTGTATTTTTTTACAGGATTCCCCCGGAAACTCGCCACGAGGAGGTCCCGCCAGCAACATAAATGGTGGTAATAATAATGCGTACAAGCAGCGCATCCGGTCATCTGCGGGCGGGGGGGTTGGACCCGCATACAAGAGGGATACCCGATAATTATCAGCAGCAGGGTCTGTCTCTGTGTTCAACATAGATTTGGACGTGAGAGCTCTGACTTTTCGAACTACGATACGAATGATAAAAAATGAAGGTTTCTTTTGCCGTGGTAACTAGTGCTACATATCATTGTCATCGTTGAAACTACTCCTACGGAACCCGATCGAATGTATTAATTAACTCTTTTAAAATACCGCAGTTGTTGCAGCTAGTCATGTGCTACTTTAGTGGCATCTTTTCTTGCGAGTTACAAAATGCCCTTAGAAACCTGAAAGAGACTGCACATTCATTCAGACAAAGCTGCTTGACGATTCAGACAAATGCAATCCGACTAGAATATAGGAGCAATGCCCAAACTAAACAAAACCTTCGGCGGATTAGATCGAACAATTACAGCTGGAAAAAAAACGCACTCGCCATACTCTGCACTTGTTTCAAGCTATGGTAAGTCACTATGCGTACAACACCCACCAGCAGAAGCGGTGTCAGACGCAGTCAAGTTTCTTGAACAGTAATTTACCTCATCGACCGACCTTTCCAATGCGGCACCCGGAAACTCCCAAGTTTGCTTCCCCCATAACAAAAACGGGTATGATCTATCTTAGGTTGATTTCTTTTCAACGGCATCTTTCTTGAAGAGCTTCTCGTCAATGAGCTTCCAAAGCACGGAGAACATGAGTCCCTGCATGCCGTTGGCCATGATCTTGGTCTTGAGGCCACGCCCCATGAGGCCCATTACTCCGTCCTCCTTCAGCACGCGGCGCAGGGCCTCGGGGTAGGTGATGGCCTCCGTGTTAGCCTGCTTGTACACCTTGATCACTCGGATGGAATTGGAGCAGGTATCGCTCACCGCCGAGGAGCAGAACCCGATCAGCGCCTGACGGGCCAGCTTCTTCTCAGTCTCCTCGTACTTGGGCAGTGCGGCGTTTAGGTAGTTATACACGAAGAACCATGGGTAGTGACCCACGAAGGTGGCCGTTGCAGAAGCAAGGGCACCCTGGTAAAATGTGCTAGGTCCAGCGGAGCGGAACTTCGCCATAAGTTTCTTGATGCCATCCTTGCCTTCGACTTGCCTGTGGATCCGCAATACAATATTCGGAAAAATATAAGCGCATATCAAAATAATATGAAATGGATAAATAACCGCTGATAAATTGCTTGTGCTGTGCAAGCAGCATCGGCATAAAATAAACTGATGACTATTGCATGCGGGCATAGTTCCCATTTAGTTAACGTACATAGTCGTCTTGAATGTATCGATGGGCATAAGGAAAATACGAAAACCAGCCGCGGCAACAGAAGCGGCGATCGTCTTCACAAAAACCGGCAAACTCTCAGTCGTCTCAAAGGCATCAAGAAATGCAATCATTCCAGTATTGGCTGCAGTGTCGCCAAATCGCGACAGGGGGCCTTGAAGTAAAGCAGGAACAATACCACGATAAAAACGGGGAATCCCGCCATCCTTGTACAGGGTGCGGAATGCTTCCATCGTGCTGGTCCCATATCTGTACTGATAATTTATAGTAGTGCGCATCCACATCAACGAGCATACGTTAATCGCCATCGCTGCGGCACCTGCGATTCCGCCCTGTCCAGCACGCTTGGCGGCTTTCTGAAGAATAGCCATTGTGTCGATTTTTTTTTTCGGCGCATCACCGGAAGGGGTTGCAGGGGGAGCAGCGGATGCGTCAGCCATTATGCGTTACTAGGGAAAAAGAATCAGGGTATATGAGGAATTGTCTGTTGCTATAACGCTCGCAACAGGCAATTCCACATATAAATTTAGCGATAAAATTGTTTTAAAATCACTCACACCCTTCACGTCATCGTCCATTCCAGCCACCACCTCGCAATTAAGACGATTCAAGTATTAATTAGCATAAAAATAACAATAACAATATATAAACCGCACATATTACAAACGGTTCATATTTTCTCGCCAGCCTTGTTGATTGGAACGAAATCATTTAAACATAATTTTACTGATCCGAACTGCATGTTACAAAGCTTGTTGTCATGATAAAAGAAGCAGATGAAGCTTTTTTACCACTAATTGCCATTGCGGTACTGTATCAGTCCCCAGCGGGGATAACGAGGTCCGGGGAGTTCTGGTCAGCTATCAAACCCGCCCATACCGGCAGGGGGCGGGCAAGTGACCACCACCCCAACGCGGTGCAAGCTGCAGGTGGAGGGCAAGTGACCACCACCCCAACGCGGTGCAAGCTGGCAGGTGGAGGGCAAGTGACCACCACCCCAACGCGGTGCAAGCTGGCAGGTGGAGGGCAAGTGACCACCACCCCAACGCGGTGCAAGCTGGCAGGTGGAGGGCAAGTGACCACCACCCCAACGCGGTGCAAGCTGGCAGGTGGAGGGCAAGTGACCACCACCCCAACGCGGTGCAAGCTGGCAGGTGGAGGGCAAGTGACCACCACCCCAACGCGGTGCAAGCTGGCAGGTGGAGGGCAAGTGACCACCACCCCAACGCGGTGCAAGAAGGTAGCCAGCCATATTGGCACCACAGTAAATATTATCTTCTTCAATTAATAATGCTTCTATCACAACACAACATATAAACTAGTAATAGAAGTGCGGGGGGTTAGCAGCGGCTGCTTTTCTAAGCACAGCAAGTAGGCCAAGCACAGGTTGGCCCTTGTCGTAGCGAGGAATCGCTGAACTAATATTCAGTACTTCAAACCCCTGTGTGACACCATGAGAACGCGCATCGTCGCAACTATAACCAAACCTTCCTTCTTCTCTTCCTGTTTCCTCTACCTCTAAATCTAACTCCAAATCTGATTCTGACTCTGGTTTTGTGGCTAAATTTACTTGCTCAACTGCTGCCATGGAAGTTACAGCTTCGAGTAGGTATTCGCGCGAATGTGCGAACCTGCCAGACTTCTGCAGGCGGTATCCCTCTCCCGTTCCTTTTCCCTTTCTTTTTCCTTTTCCCATCCCTTCTCTCTGGCGTTGGTTGTCCCGCTGTTGACTACCGTCACCGTGCAGATCCTCGACAGTGAACACAAGAAGCCCGCCGGGGCGCAGCGCCTGCCAAGTGGCCAGCAACACGGGCCCAAGATCCCCGAGATACATAAACACATCCGCTGCCACGATAATGTCGATACCCTTCTGCTCCAGCTCCTGCTCTTGTTCCTGCTGAAGTGTGGGGCAGCAGCAGCAAGCGCTGTTGTCTTCATCATGGATTGGAGCTGTTACTGTGCTTTCTCGCATAAGTGACTTAATACGATCACCATTATCGGAGGATGGAACGGAACAGCTTTTTCCAGTGTCACACTCGCAGCGGCAGGAGACGTTTCTGGAAGGAAGCTGCTGTGCTGTCCGAAGGTATTGTATAATATCAGCTGTTTCTAAATAGTCATAACAGCCCTTGGCTGCAGCCTTGAGCAACATCTTCCCTGACAGATCCACCCCCGTGATGTTGACTCTGAAGCCGCTGCTGTGCGATATCATTGGTGGCGGCACAGTAGCTTCCATCCGGGCTGCATCAAGCTGCTCTTTTTCCTTAATACTTTGACCCATTTGCTCCACATATCTACGCAGAGGGGGGCACACCAGCCCGGTCCCAGCTCCCAAGTCCAATATGTTCAGCACCGATGGTTGGCCTTCGGCACCAGTCTGAGTCTGAGTCTGAGTATGAGACTGAGTTTGAGTGTGAGTATCATGATAGTGAAAGGAGACTTGCTCTTTGCTATCTGAGCGCCTGGACTGGGGCTGCGCTGAACCATTCTGATAGTATTCACTCACCGCAGCAGCAACCAATTCGTGGGACTGGTAGTGCAGTTTTTGCAAAGATTGCTCAAAGTGAAAGGAGTATGAATCGAACAGCTCCGATACATAATTCGTGCTCATTTCTGGTTTAACTATCGAATCGCGCCCCAAAGAAGAAAGGCCATCCGTATTACCGCTAATGCTGCTATCACTTACGCTAGCAGAAGCATAATCCGCCTCACCACAGGATGACTGTAAGGCTTTTAAAGCGTGTAAAGCCATCACATCGTCAGGCTTAAAACGTAGTGCTTCTCTGTACAGATCTATTGCTAATTTCTCGCGCTGATTGATGCAGCTTCTGTGCTTGCGATTACCACCAGTCGTTGTAGTTGCATAGGTACCACTATTAATAGGGGCAGCTTGTATTTCCATCTCCCCATCTCCTCTGCTATCTTCATCATCACTGCCACTAGTACAACCATCACCATCGATAAAATCATCATTCCCATCAAGCAGCTCTGCGGTGGCGCTATAGAAAGCAGCAAGGTTAACCAAACCACGTACGTATGTGGGATCCACTTTCAGCACGTCCTCGTAGCACTGCTCCGCTGCACCGAGGCGCTCCATAGCATAGAGAATGTTGCACGTATTCAATCGTGATTCGATATGCAATGGGTCTTGTTTCAACACAGCTTTATATAATTGCATAGCTTCCGGGATGTGTCCGTAATCCTGATATATGAGGGCGCTATTGTAGAGCGCGTTTATGTGGTTATCATCGATAGATACTACCTTCTGGTAATATTTAAGCGCGTCTTCAAGGCGATTCGATCTATGAAGAGCCACGGCTAGATTATAACTTGTTTTGACTTCTTGTGGGGCTAAAGAATGCGCTCGATAGTGAGCATCGATAGCTGAATTAAATTCACCCGCGTGCAACAAAGCATGACCTAAATTTGTCCAGGCCTGCTGAAAGGACGGATCCAAATCCACAGCCTTTCTCAATGATGATATCGCACCCCTGCTATCTCCTATTCGGAATAGTCTATTCCCCTCCAGATAAGCGTCATATTGAGAACCATCACCACTATGCTTTTCAGACTTGGCCAATTGGCCCAGCAGCAAAGTGGCTACGAATACGGTCCATATCACAAAAACCATGCACGCAATAGTAGATTTATCCGTATAGCAACTTCATGGATTCCTACTCTTGTGGATAATTAAATACCTCAAAAGTACGAACTCTTTCATATATTTTCGAAAACTATAATGATATGAACGAAAAGCGTTACAAAAACGAAGTACTTCGAAGTACTTCGAAGTAACAAAAAACGTAACTGTACAGTACAAAAACGTTACAGTAAGCTTACTACAGTAATTAAAAATACCAAATACCTTTGGTGAAAATTTGCTGTCACTCAGAGGATTTTCTATCCTTATTTTTGCTTCTGCCGCTCACGCCAATGTTCGTATGGTGCCTATGATGCCTATTATGCCCGGTGGCGTTTTAAATTTGCCTACCACGGTGCCACCAATAAAGAATAGCGTCTAGTGATTGACCATTTATGCAATTCCAGAATGCAGTCACAATGGTTGTCGAAAGTCCCCCCGCCTTCGGCCATGACAGTAATTGCGCCGGTACCGAGACTGCTGTGGCTGTGCCGCACTGCCAGCCGCAGCAGTCCGAGTCTCAGTGCTGGCACAGACCCAGTGTGTATGTGCCACAGTGTGTGACTGGGTGGGGTGGAAAGGGTGGATGGGGTGGATGGAGTGCTCTTACAGTATACTTTATAGTATGGTCAATCAGAACGAGAATGAGTAAGTGGGGGAGAAGTCTATATTATATATCTCGAGGATGTATTTAGTTGCTGTGGTTACTATTTATATACCAAAGCATCACGTATATGAACCAAAACTACCTGGTTCTACGAGCATATATACCGCCGATCATTGCCATAAATATATACCAAGGGAAAGCGTTTAATAAACGCCACTATTGTGGCCGCCTCGTTGGATTGGCTCAACCACATCTGCCAGGCCCTGGCAGTGCCCCCCACGATCCTTACTTTTGTTACTCATGCCGGTAATCGGATGGACACTACCTTGCATTCTGCACAACATACTGCACTTGCTGCTGCACAATTATGATAGAGTCAGTTTAAAAAGGGACTTTACAAGCCCGTGCCTTCATCGAAGTCAAAAGCACTGCATTGAGATGTGCCTTGATACAACGCAACCTGTTCATGTCAATAACAACAGGAGTGGTAAATGTGAATCAATGTAAACCTTTTAACTTTGTAAGTTCATGCCATAAAAACTTTGGTGATGAGTAAATATATTCACAAAATAGCAATTTAATTACTTCACGAGTGGATAACTAGCCTTAGGCCCTACCCACCGGGTGGATAAAACAGTCACATTCCACTTACCTTTTCCAATACATTTTTAATCTTGCTGCTCACTTCCAAACCACCAGAACGGCTGTCTTCATCAGCTCGACTCAGAGCAAAACTGTTAAGTGCATCGTGCCCCTTTAGCTGCACTCGCCGACTTCCTCGCAGATGCACCATGCTCTCGCTCTCACTTGCTGATGAAACTGGCGATGCCACCGCACTGTTACCCTGTGGTGGAAATAGCGTGGAAGTGGGGTCTTTATCTTTATGAACCGCTGGTCTGCTCAACAGTACCTCGGTGGGGATACTTTCAGTGTACGATGGATCGAGCCTAAGGACATCATGGTAGCATATTTCTGCTGCTATCAGTTGCTCAAAGGCGTGAAGAATGTTACACAAGTTATACCGAGCTTCAGCATGCTTGCGATCTTGCTTGAATACCTTAGTATAAAGCTCTGAAGCATCACGAAGGTTTCCACTTTCATGGTGTATATGCGCCACATTGAGCAAAGCATCGACATGAGACGGATTGGTTGATAAAACTTGTTGGAAATGGTCCATCGCTTCGCCGGATCGGTTGGCTTTTAGCAAAGCAAGAGCCCAATTATAATTGATTTCAGTATCCTCAGGGGACAGCTGATACGCCCTTTGATAAGCATCGATTGAGCCAGAATATTCTCCAATAGCAAACAATGAATTTCCTAAGTCTTTCCATGCTTGTTGGAAAGAGGGATTGAGGTGCACTGCTTGTCGAAAGTGTAGGGCTGCTCCAGCCTGGTCGCCCAAATTGGACAGCTGAACTCCTTTCAAGTAAGATCCATTAAGATCTTGGTTATTACCGCTGCCATTCATCAATGCACGTGAAACGAGCGAGGAGTGGACCACAAGGAAAAATCCTAGCAACAAAGAGCTAATGCCTTGAGCAAAAAGTATCGTGGACGTCATGATAGAATTTATAATAACCTGCCAGTCGAGAGATTCTCTGAAGCGAAGAGTCGATCTGAAGAAGAACTTGTTTAGGATTATTTCAATGGACACAAAATTTGAATAAATACTTCTCTGAGAGTGCTCAGTCTAATATTTTGTCATATTCTGCTCTTCGTTCGACCATCAGATTGGACTGAGATCTAAATATTTTCATTCAGAAATTTGTTCTGGAATTTCTGTGGAATTTTGATGACTCGACTTTTGTATTTGAAGTACTTATGATGAAAGTACAAAAGTCGAGTCATCAAAATTCCACAGAAATTCCGACAGTTTTGTAGCCTCGATGAAAAGCTTATAATCGTTTTTGTTACATTTTCTAAAAGCGAGACTATTTACATCCGAAAATTTCACAGGTGCTTTATGTCTTTCCAGTGGGTATATACCGTTTAATTTTACATCTACCTCCGCTGGTCGAGAGTTCTATATGTTTTTACGTAACAGCTGTAGTATAGCTGAGCATCAAGATGGGATATACTGTAATGTGGCCGGTAATAAAATTAAATATAGACCCTTACCCATATGGCGGTAACTTCAAAGCAATCATCATTTCTTTGCTACGTATGATGGTTAAGAACACACCATAAACTACTGAAAGTAAGAGTAAAGAGGCTCTTTCATTATGGTAAAATTTACAGTATGATATGATAAATTTACAGCATATATTACAGGGGGTTTGTCTCCAGAGTTCCCAAGAATATCCACAGGGAGAGAATGTTGTTGTACAGCGGGAAGGCCCTCACGGCCATGACGAACTGCACTTCAGGGTGCTTTGCCTCGTGTATGCACCATGTCTTCACCTGTTGTATCGTAGCGCACAACAATCAAGGCACATGGTGACCTCGTTAGTGCAAGTATATTGCAACAATTCAAAAGACGCCGAAAGGGGGAAAAACAGGGGGAGAAAAACGTAATTGTATACATCTGGGTCAAACACACACGCAAACATGCATAATTTCACACATACATACCCCCACCCTTCTCTACACCACACAACACCACACTACATCACACTACATTACCACCACCATTTCTTCACCCCGTCCATCTGACCTTGCTGACGACTTCGTCCACGTCAGTGAAGGCCATGTTAACGGGGAATCCCTTGAGTGTGCGTGTGCGCAGCAGACTGCGCATGCGTTCCTTCACCTCTCCCTGCAGCAACGGCAGCACCGTACCCGCGTCGAAGTTCAGCTGCTGCTGCTTCTGCTTATGCGGCTTAGCATCCATGAATAGATCGGGGTTGCCGCAGCGCTTCCAGTTCTCAAGTTTGGGTAACAGCTCGTGCATCACAGAGCACGCATCGGGGTGGAAAGTGGTGGTCGACCTATGTAATGATTACATCATCCCATTGAAGAAATGAGCATGGATTGAAAGTACATCGATGATGGAAAACGAATTATAATAAATAATTGCACAAAAAACAGAGAGATCAACTCATGGGACGCCAGCATCAGAAACTCACCTTTGACGCTTACTGCGCCACCTTCGCATATTATTTCGGATAGCTTGAAAAATAGATTTCTCCACTTCAACAGCGTAACCGGGACTGGAATCTACGTACTCAATGGGGATTTGGATACTGCTGAGTCCCCCCGAGGGAGGGGGCAACCGCACCCCAAACAAAGGGCGCCAGAGAGCACTGTTGAGCACGTCGTAGTTAAGCTCTGAAGGCGGCAATGCCTCTTGGATATTGGCCCACATGTTGTACGGTGTCGCCAAGGTGTGTATGTCGCGCAATGGGCAGTTGGGGTCCATGGCGCTGTAGATGTATCCCGTGCAGGGGTTGATGATGAGGTAGTCCTCAGCACTGCCACGCGCAGCTGCCTGCCTGCGACTGTCTCGCAAAATCACGTAGACTGTGTCGCCCTCCGGCACAGCCCTACCCGTTGCCAGAAACACCGTCTCCTTGGCCACGGCTTCATTGGACGGGTAACCAGTCGGGATTGTGCCACTGACTGTAGCTCCAACGACGTTCTTGTTGGCTTCCTGTTGCTCCAGATAGTACAGGTAATTGTAGAGCATCACTGCGTGCTCCTCCTCGTCACCCGCTCCGATCTCCCAGAACTGGTAGCCCGTACACCACAGGTCCATTTCGCCGAGAAAGGACTGCGCGTCCTTCATGAAGGGGATCATGGCAACCAAGTGCACGCAGCCTCGGCGGGTCTCGAAGCCCATTGGAGGGCGAAGGGGCGTCAAATACCGGCAAATGAGCACGTTCTGCCCGTTGCTGTTCGTGCCAAAGAGCAAGTAGTTCCTCTGCTCGGTGTGTGGCCCGATCTCCTTCACAGCTGACAGCCAGCCCCGAGCGTAGGATGCGATAGTACGATCCTCGCGCACTACCCGAGCGTAGGATGCGATAGTACGATCCTCGCGCACTACATTCGACACCGTGATTTCCTCGGGTATATTTGGCGGCCCCACTAGCAGCGGGTCTAGAGTGACCAGCACCTTCATGTAGGTTGCCGTCTCATCAGCTGCGAAGTACGAGAACTCACTCTGCGACTCCGGGTGGATGTTCTCCGATGCATAGTCTAAGCCGGCGGCAGCACTCTTTGGGGCGAGCAGCTCGGAGCCCATATTCGACAGCCAGTCCAAAAGGTCTAGGAACTGGAACCACCACGATGTGGTTGGCCTTCCTGTAATTGTACCTGTAGCATCAGCTGCCCCTGCCCCCGCCCCCGCCCCCTCTACGGCGCCGACAAACATGCCCTCGGCCACCTGCTGCTGCCGTACAGCACGGGAGGGATTGTGGTCATAGCCGAAGTTGAGTGGCGGGGTGTCCAGTCGGAACACGCCCTCGATGCGGCCTTCGCGGAACACCGTGTCGAATGGAACGCTGAAGCTACCAAGGTACCGCTTCTCCACACGGATAGGGTTCTCACCCTCCAGGAGACCTTTTTTTCGCAATTAATTCCACACGGCATGACAATAGAAAGGGAGACGCAGAGGTAGATAAGAAAATAGTGCGGAAACCGACTACAAAACATAAACAAATAGGAATAGGACAACTTTGAACCGCCCCTAAGAAAGTGCACAGCTTACAAAAAATAGTAAACGAAGCTATGCTTATGAATATTCGTTAC